>APFE030123215.1:0-73665 GCA_000404065.3 Pinus taeda | reverse complement strand
CCTGGAGGAGAGAAGATTGTAGGCCGGCGCCTACGTACTAGTACTTAAGCTAGTAGAAAAGCAAAGGGGAATCTTTGGAGCATTCTAGCAGGTAGCACCCTGCGTACTAGTAAATGGATTGGCTAGTACAAGAGCAAAGGGGGTTGTAGCTCCCATACTGGTATAAGACTGCACCAGTACAAATATTGTAAAAGGATTTTCTTATTAAGAAGAAGATTGAGATGACTTGCAGCAGGTGGTTTTCTCCGGCATTGGGTTTCCACCTTATATCATGGTGTTCATGTGTGTGCCTTATGTGTGATGATCTATTCTATGTTACTGCATCTGTTAACTGATAATATGATTGATAATGTTCTAATGCACTCATTGAAGATCAATTAACTTAATCATAAGAAGTTGTGGAAGTAGCATATATGAATCAGAGTTTGGAAATGAAAAAGTTTTATTAATGTGATAATAATGATTCACCCCCCCTATCAGTGTTATTTCCAACAAACTTGACAAGTTTTACCTGTTACTCACCTCCTATTGCTCGTGGCCCAATTATTTCCCAATTGAAAAAACTAATTTGGAGAAGTATAAATAAACCTCCATGGAAAGGCCTTAAGGGAGAAGATATGAGATATTGATTCTATAGTGATATTATCCTTGATCAAGTCTGACGAATTCCCTGTGCCTCCTGCACTTCCCAAAGCTTTAGGAAACCCTTGTTTCCTTGTTGGAGATATCCTTCATCTTTCTTGAGATATCCTTGTATTGGTGATGGAGGAAAGTTGCCGAGGCCGGGAAAGGACAGATCTGGATGACGGTTCCGCTTGGATCCGTAGAAGGAATTAGGTCATATTTCTCCACTTTACTTGTAGCTAACTTCAATAAAGGAATGTTGTTTTGTTTTTTATATTAAATGTGTTTATGCATCTATTTATATTGTAATTCATTTATGAATCTTACATTGGTGTGTAATTGTTCATTCATTTATATGATTTAAAGTTCATATCATGAACATGCTTTATGTTTCTACTACTGTATATGTTTCATTTGAATAATTTTAATGTTTCAAAGACATCAAGAGAAGCTAAGGGTTTGCGCCCTGCAGGATCTACTCAAACATAGGACTTCCACGTAAAGACACTCTTACACAGTTTAGTAGAATAAGCATTTAGGTTGATTTCCTGAGCATTTCATGTTGGGGTTTGCCCTCTGCTCTATTGGGGTTCTCAAACCAAGACCCTAGGTTGTTCTCACCTGCAACAAGCTACGACCATCTCCATGAGTCCAGCCCACTCCACCAAGTACCAACTTTGAATCTCTCACCATCCAACCCCAAGAGAGGGATTAACCGCATGAACCCCCGCACATAGAACAATCCCTCCATCCTGCGAGAGCTTCACCTTACATATCTCATGTCACCTCATCTCACCATCCTAATCAACACATAAAATCTATCGAGGTTACTCAACATCTCTCTGTTCGTTGTGCAAATGTAACCTAGAAATGCTACAAGCCCCATCTATATGAGCCTAAAGAGAGCTACTATTTGGAATTACTACAAATTTGTTGATGATTTGTGGATTTTTCTACTCTATATCGGTGACTAGCTCAAAAAATGATAGCTCATCCTCCTCCTTCACAGGCTCAACATGAGCCTCCAAATGTTCCTCCATAGACAACTCAACATGCAAGACATGCTCACTAGTAAGTTGTAGGTGGTTGTCGTCATGAAGCTCTGTCATATATATGGATGTCTTTATAGCTATCAGATCCTCATCAATGGTGGAGATATATCATAACACCTCATAAACCTATGGTGTGTTGATCTCACCTGAACATTCAGTCACAACACTGGTTACCTCATCAATTATCAACATCTCATTAATGGGTGAATGCCAAACTAACTCCTCGCCAACCATGGCCCCTTCACTTACTTTTTCATTTTATGCCTTGATCCTCCTCATCGTCCCTACATAATTCCACTAAATTCCCAATGATTTGTGCATATCTCTTAGTTCACATAACTCGTAAAAAAAGAGGGACACCTAAATGCCATGTCCCAATGATTGTTATGCCCTCTAATTTATTGCCAATAACTCCACATCAATTGCAATCATGTCTTTCCCTCTTGATGCATTATCCATAATTTTGGGCATAGTGGATTTGTTGTATAACTGAGAATGGTCATAATTCTCAATTGTGGTGTGAATTAGCTTCTCCCCCACATCTATCATGATTTGTTGCATCTTAATCAACTCATTCATGTTTACTACCATGTTGTTTTATTTTAATCTTTCTTTGGATCTCATGATTTTTTATATTTTATTATTATTATTCAAGTCTTCTCATCACTTGGCTTAAGGCCCACAACTTGGCCAAGATCATGGCTCTGAGACCACCATAATATTCTTAAAAGGAGAATGTAGGAAATAATAGAGGCTATACACTAACTAGAAATTGCAATCCCAAAAACATGCAAGCACATGAACTAAACACCAAAAATATGAACCAAGCTCTAAGCCATTTTATTAATATGAGAAGAATGGGTACAATAGATGGTAATAGTAGAACCTAGGATTTCTACAAGAAAGCAAGGAAAAAATTAGGTGATAATAATGAAACCCAAGTGTTGTAGAAGCTCCTCCCCAATTTCTGCACTGACCCAATAAATTTTTGTTGATGCTACGAGATAGAAAATGGAAAATATTCCATTAGAAGTGCTTAGAAAATTCTAAGAAATTAGTTGATGTACTTTCTCAACAAGGCCAACAAAACCCAAAAAAGGATTGGCCCCAAACTAGCTCTCCAGGAAACCAACAAAGTGGTGCAAATTGTGAGCTAATCAATAAAATGCACTACCAAAAGAAAATGGATTTATGGCTTGAATATTGTCTAGATCGTGCTAAAAAAGCAACCATAGACTCCTCTCCAAATACCCACAAAAAACAAGAAAAGATTTGTGTTGATTCTAAGTGATGGGAGAGCCCACCAAATAGTGTGAGTGGCCCTTTGGCTGGCTACATGCACTGCTAAGAAATAATGCTCGAAAAACTCCCAATTCCTTCGTTGAAATGCCGCCAACATTCAACAAAAAATCCTCTCTGAAATCTACCTTCTCCTCCAATCAATCTCCTCCCGAATTTAGTTTCTATCTTCCCTTGCATGAATGTTCTTTAGTGAGCTTTGTACAATGCTAGAATGGAGAAATTTGGCCCACAAAATCGCCAAGACTTTTTTCTTGCGAAACACTACTAAATTTCAATCTCAAGGTAGGAAATCTCTTTGTAAATCACATGGTGGCCGTAAGACCACATAGGAGGTCGAATATTTTGGTCTTTGTCTAGCCCCCAGTTGTCATGCACTCCTAATTCTATCGTCCCGCATATAACCATGGGGTGGCACACTAGGGGATGGCCCCTCTAAACTTTATCACACCCATGGTTCTATGACGAATCATGCAACCCGGGGCCAACCCCCATGGGTTGCCCCCCTCCAATAGTTGCACCTGGTTCTTTACAGCTAGGCTCTGTCTACGAATTTTCTTCGGGGTTGTGGTCATGGGTATGTCTAAGGCCTAGCCCTTGACTCCCAACCTATGGTCCCATGGGTGCTAGGGTGACCAGGAGCTAGGGCTTAGCCCAATCCATCCCCTAAAGGCGCATCCATGAAAACTCAAATATAACTATTTGACCATTGTTAAACAAGTAACATGGTAGCCCAATGGCATGGCTCTTGGTTTCTTGGTACTTAGCCTTGAGTTCGAAAAGCATGGAGGCAGTTCAACCTCACATAAAATTTTGGTCAGACAGGAGGAGGCCATGTGGCAGTCACTAGTTGGCCCAAATGGCACTCCCTCATTGGCCCACCACAACAAGAAAACAACCAATGAAAATTCACCTCAACCAATCAGTTGACACCAAGTGTCAACCAATCATTTGCCAATGAAGGACCCAATCATCTTGCCAAGTCATGGCCCAGACAATGTACAAATTGCTAACTGGGCATCCCTATTGTTAGCACTCTGTAATTTTCGTAGGCTGAGGAAGAAAACTACAAAGGTAACCACAAACCATTTTTAAAGTTGGGATCTAGCCCTTCCAGCTTTAGAGAGGGCTCCCTATGTCTGATTTAATTTCTTTGTTCAAGAGTTTAGACTAGATATTGAACTTTGAGGTTGGTTTTTCAAAATTTTTGTTGAAATATGGTGGAAAATTCCATTGGGCATGGAGTCATAAAATTTTGGGTAATCAAACCCTAGAGCACTCTGCAACCTGCTGTCAATGCGCAGACCTACACATCTGCACACAGGCAGTGCACAGTGCGGCGCTCACATCAGGACCGTTAGCAGTAGACTTGACAAAGCCTGACTGTGCCTATCATCATGTCCTCCCAAATGGGAGGGGCGGGTACCCAACCTTCCCCTCCTTCCCGCGATCATTTCAAAGCTGACGGCGCACCAGTGAAAACCCAGGCTTATCTGAATCTGCTCACTGAGCCAGGACAGAGCTCTGAACAACCAATCGCTCCAAAACAGAATGCACTCACGGATGAAGAAATGCCAGAGAGTCCAAAGGCGTCACAACCAAGGACAAAATCGACAACATGCATCCCCAAAGCACCTGAAAGAATCCGAGTGGAGCTTCCAAGCCACCGAATCAATGGCGAGATTCAGTATATGACAGACCATGCGCTCATCGGAAAATTTTTGGGGTTCTGGCCAACAGAAAAAGCCCTGCATGGCTGGATCGCTTCCAAATGGAAGCCAAAAGGACACGTCTCCGTGCTTATTGGTCCTAAAGGCTTCTTTACGGCCATATTCACCTACCTAGAGGACAAAACAAGAGTATTTGAAGGCGGCCCCTATTTTTTCAACTCTGCGGGTCTCTTCTTACGGGACTGGAAACCCAGATTCAATCCAGACACAGAAGATCTCAGTCAGGCACCTGTCTGGATCCGCATGTACTCCTTACCTATGGAATACTGGAGAGAAGAAACACTAAAGGATATTGGCAACCGCATTGGAACTTTCATCAAGGTAGCTGAGGAAACAAAAAAACGAGGATATACCTCCTATCCAAGGATCTGCATCCAGATGCAACTCAAGAAGACCTTAGCAGATTCGGTAAGCCTCTATCATGATGACTATGAATGGATTCAACCTGTTGATTATGAACATATTCCTTTTCGCTACCGAAAATGCCATGAACATGGGCATCTGTTCAGGGAATGCCCTCTGAATGTCCAAATCCAACCCATAGCCAATGAGATTGCCAAAGACTCTGAGGGGTTTGTCAAAGTTCCCCACCGCCGTAGACATGCCAAGAGGACGAATGCTGCTCCCTCCTCATCGAATACCCAGAAAGATCCCCCCCCTAGCCACAAGAAATTCGACTCCTCGAATAGATTCCAGATCCTCACTCCGAAGGATCCATTTGACCCTCCACCTCAAAAAGATTCTCAAGCCTCTCCGCCCCCCTCATCCACTGATACAATCCATAAAAATACCCTGAACCCCTCCGCATCAGAGTTAATCGGTGCTCCTCTAAATTCGAAGTCAAAAATGCCAGTGACAGAAACGGATCCGCAGCTCTTAGACATGGATCTAGATGCGGCTCTAGCTCTCAGTTTGCATGAAGAGACCCTGGAAGACCACCTGAATGTTCCCATCAACATGGAAGAAGATATAGAGAATGTAAGCTTGGATGGGTTGGACATCCTCAAATTAGAAGAGGCATGCAAGAAAAAAGCATATACAACCATTCCCCCTGGGGACATAGACAGATTGGAAGGGGTATTAAACAAAGCTCAGCACAAGAAATGCCTAGGAGTTCAGGCAGGCAGCCACTGGGATGGAAAAAAAACCTAAAAGAAACGAAGAAACGTGGGCGCAAAACAGAGCTGCAGCGAACTATCATTATAGGTGAACAATTAATGGAATCTGGGAGATTCCCGAAATTAACAAGGTTCTACAAGGCCCATCCCCATAGTTCCTCATGAAGCTCATCTCTTGGAATATGAGAGGGCTCAACAGCTCCTCAAAACATAGAATGTTAAAAAACATGATACAGTCTGAAAAGCCAGCAGTAGTCTTTCTCCAAGAAACAAAGAGTACCAACACTGCCATAGAGCTACTCTTCAACAAAACTTGGAGCGGAAGTCAATCCGTATCTACAGATGCGATGGGAGCATCAGGGGGACTAGCCATAGCTTGGAACTCGCAGATTCTACAGTTACAAGACTTCCATGCGACTCGGCATTTCATTCAGGCCACATTTCATCTCATTGGAACGGATATTCATGGACATCTAACCAATACATACTTCCCCCAGGATCAGCAACTCAAAATAAAAGCTCTGGAAACGCTAACAAGCTTGAACTCCTTCAGGCACTATCCTCTTTGGATCAGCGGAGCCGACTTCAACATTATCACACACCTAGAAGAAAAAAAAGGAGGGCGCAGGAAATTGGAAGAAGACAGCACCAGCTTCAAGGACTTCATCAGAAGTAACCAACTCATCGATGTCCAAACTTCAAACGGCACCTACACCTGGATGAACAAGCGAAGAGGGGTACACAATATCGCCTCTCGACTTGACCGATTTCTACTCTCAGACAATGCCATACATCTGGGCGGAGACTTTCATGCTTCCATACTGCCTCAAGGGGGATCGGATCACTGGCCCATCATGTTGCAATGGACCAGACCCAGGAAACAATGCAACAGACCTTTTCGCTATGAAGCCTTCTGGTCCAGTCACCCAAACTTCAAGGAAGTAGTCCAGACTGCATGGAGAACCTTCACCCCTCTAGAAGGAGCCAAAATGTACAAGTTTCAACAAAAACTAAGGCATCTCAAGCAAGTGCTGAAGGCCTGGAACAAAAATCACTTTGGAAACATCATGGAATCCAGGAAAAAATTAGAGCAGGAAATGAGCACTCTCCAACAAAC
Source organism: Pinus taeda (assembly GCA_000404065.3). NCBI lineage: Eukaryota > Viridiplantae > Streptophyta > Pinopsida > Pinales > Pinaceae > Pinus > Pinus taeda. The sequence continues at coordinate 66,725 of APFE030123215.1, read as the reverse complement.
CATCATCATAGCGGGTAGAACGAAGGAACTAGCCCACAAAGAGCAAACCCTTTGGATGGCCCTAGAATCAAGAAGATCGCAAGAGGAAATCCTCTGGCGCCAAAAGTCTAGAGTAAAATGGCTCAAGGAAGGGGAAAAAAGCACCAAATTCTTCCACCGAACGACTATCCAGCGAAGAATGCACAATAATATTGCCTTCATCAATAACAGCCAGGGGGAAAAACTAGAAAGGCATGAAGACATGGAAAAGGAGCTCATAGATTACTTTCAAGACATGCTCAAAGAGCCTTCCAGAAGCAGAATGGTGGCCATTCAAGAGATCACAAGGCACATTCCCAAGCTCATCACAGCCGACCACAATAAAAACCTTCTTCAACCGGTCTCCAAGCAAGAGGTGGAGGACGCAATGGCGCAGCTTAAAGATGGTAAGGCTCTCGGTCCGGATGGCTTTACCTCTAACTTTTTTCATGAATTTTGGGATCTAATAAGCAGTGAAGTCTGGGATTTGGTAGAGGAGTCTCGAACCATGCACTGGCTCCTCCCATCCCTGAACTCCACCTTTATAACGCTCGTTCCAAAAGGGGAGGAAGCCAACATGCCAGATAAATTTCGGCCCATTGCCCTCTGCAATGTCATCTACAAACTCATCTCCAAAGTCATAGCCAATAGACTCAAACCCCTCCTGCCTCTTCTAATTCTTCCAGAACAGACCGGGTATATCGAAGGTCACCAAATCATGGATGGCATAATCTTATCCAATGAGGTCATCCACTCCTTAAAGATCCTCAAAAAGTCAGGTATGATAATGAAACTCGATCTATCAAAAGCTTTTGATAAGCTCAGCTGGGAAAACATTCAGCATATGCTACTTTCCTTTGGCTTCTGCCCCACCTGGACTCGATGGATAATGAACCTCATTTCATCTCCCAGTTTCTCCATCCTTCTCAATGGCTCACCCTCAAAGCCCTTCCGATCATCGCGCGGCATAAGGCAAGGGGATCCCCTCTCCCCTTTCACATTTGTCCTTATTGCGGAAGGACTTAGTCGCTTAATTCATCATGCTGTATCCTCAAGAACCATTAAAGGCATTGCGCTACATGGACTTCCCCCATCATCGCATCAATAATTTGTAGACGACACAATGCTTTTTGGACATCCCTCCTCAGCTGAAGCCAAATCCTTCAAAGCTCTGCTTGATCTATTCTCAGAAGCCTCAGGCACCTCTATAAATGCTTCTAAATCTCAGCTCTTTTTCTTCAACACTCCTGTTTCCACTCAGAGAAACATCACCCGCATCCTTGGTTTCACTACTGCCACGCTTCCCTCCAAATATTTGGGTGCTCCTCTAATGCTCTCAGCTCTCGACCAAGCATCGTGGAGATTGCTACTGGACAAGCTCGAAGCAAGACTCTCCTCCTGGACGTTTAGGTCTCTCAATATTGCCAGCCGTCTCATCCTGATCAAATCTGTGCTCCAAACCATGCCTCTTTATCTATTCTTCATCCTAGCAGCATCGAAATGGGTCCTTAAAGGCATACGCAATCTACAACGGAATTTTCTATGGGGATCCTCGGGTCTAAATAGGAAATGGTCCTTAGTCAAATGGCCAGAGGTCTGCCAACAAAAGTCCAATGGTGGACTAGGCCTACGGGACCCACTGCACAGCAACAATACCATGGGTGCCAAGGTTTGGTGGAACTAGCTTGTCAAACCACAAATCCCATGGGCGAAGCTTTGGCAAGCCAAATATGCTTTGGGAAGTAACTGGGAAGATCTGATAAGGTTCAACCCAAGCAGCTCAGGATCAATGATCTGGAATGCAGCAAAACTCCATAGCACATTCATTCAAGAGAATAGTTTCTGGGAAGTACGTTCAGGGAATTCAGCGCGGTTTTGGGAGGACTCTTGGCAGCAGCTCCTGACGCTAGCCTCAATCTTTCAAAAACCGCTATGGCAAAATCATATGCAACGCAATAACCTTGAAAGCATTGCCCAGTTTTGGCAGTAGAATGAAGACACAGAATATCAACAATGGAAACCAGCTTGCACTTGGTAGGAGGAGTGGCACGGAGAAACCTATGAGGATATTGAACAAGAACTAAAGCTCAGGAAGATCAAAAAGTCAAATCAGCAGGACAGATTAAGGTGGGGGCACACAATGAAAGGAGTCTTCACAACAAAAGAAGCCTACAATCTTAGGTATGCTCAAAACTCCATCGACAAAGATCAGTTATGGGGTAACATCTGGCAATCCACTATGTGGCCTAAAGTCTCTACCTTCTTATGGCTTTTGAGCAAAAAAAGAATACTCACCTGGGATAATCTGCAACGCAGAGGTTTCATAGGTCCATCTCAATGCCCAAACTGCTCTCTGCATGCAGAAACCATCCTGCATCTGATGGAAAAATGCCCCCTTGAAACTCAACTTTGGAATCGAATTGATAGATGCACTCAAAGATTAGGAAATCGTCAAGAAGATATAGCTAATCTCTTGAGAACTTGGCCCAAGACGCCATATCAAAGTTCCTTGTTGAACACACTCTGGACACTCATCCCCAACTTTCTCTATTGGACCCTATGGAAGGAGAGAAACAACAGAGTTTTCAACGACAAGAAGCGGCCTCCAGATATCCTGTGGACTCTTTTCAAGCAAAGCATTCAAGAGACTCTGGCACTCAGGACCTGGCAGGAAACAGATTGGCCTTCATCCCCCCACGAGATAAACATATGGAAGTTATGGGATATTCATGTTTCTTACTCCACCCCTCCTCCCACTCGGACACCAATCAAGTCTATCTCCCCTACTCACTGGTCCCCCCCAGCCTCAGCTTCTTTCAAGCTGAATTTCGACGGTGCAGCTAAGGGGAATCCAGGACCCGCGGGATATGGTGGAGTCATCTGCAATGACAAAAGGAACATACAGCATGTCTACTATGGATTGATTGGATACGATACCAATGATGTAGTTGAATTGGAAGGACTATGGATAGGTTTATGCATAGCTGATCAACAAGGCTTCTATCCGCTCATCGCATAAGGAGACTCCCAGATTCTGATCAATGCAGCCATCAGAATTCAAGTGGGAACACCTGCAACCAAAGTCGCCTCCAGCTGGAGACTGCTCAACAGACTAGAATCACTGGAAGCAAGGCTCAGAAGTCCCAACAGCATCACCTTCCAGCATGTTAAAAGATCTGCCAATAAGGTTGCTGATCGATTAGCCAATCAAGGAGTCGATCTGAATAGTCACCCCTACTCAGGTAAGCTCAATGACACAACAGACACTCAACTTCAACAAGATTGCCAATCTCTGGCAACTCAGGATCTCTTACCCCCGGATGCGGGTGATAGTTAGTGTATTGATTGAGAGGGTGGCGACATTCATTGACAAGTGGCTGCCTACTTAGGACAAGTGGGCTGAAGGCCCTCGAAGTCATCCGGCCAGCATTAATGGAGACGGGACATCAACCGGAGGTAGAGGTATTAGGCTCAAACAATTCATTCCGATGTCAAGAGGGGGTCAGCGGAGAGATGAGCGAAGCTTTGGTTTTCTGAAACTCGGTCTGGACTGGTTGGTGAGCGGCGAGTTCAGTCCTTGGATGTTGGCTCTGCGGGTGAGTGAAGCTAAGCATAAACCTCGGCCCTTAGCTCTGAAGGCCCCAGTTTCAAGCTTGGCTTACTTGGTAAAATTGTGGTCCTGGTTCGAGTCCTGTCCTGGTTCGATTCATGTCCTGGTTCAAATTAAGGTGCCCTGGTTCGAATTGTCTAGTCCTAGTGTGATTTGTTGCCCTAGTTCGAGCTGTGGCCTCAGTGGTGAGGTGACGTAGCCTCTTAGTGTCTGGGTTCGAGTTGTGGCCCTGGGACGCACTGCACATTCGGGGTTTGTGAAGGGTCAATTCAAAGGGAGAAGTTCACCTTGTGTCGCTTCGGATCTAGCTCGGTTCTTGCCCTGGGTGTCTCTGCGACTTCGGTGCAGAATTGGGGCTGTGGTTGAGGCGGTGGTGGCCATAAAATGCCACGTGAAAGGCAGCGGGGAGCTTGCAGGCAGGGAGGCTCAAGAGGCGGGGCTAGAGCTGATGCCTCTTCGCCACATTCCTCAGCGTCCTCGGAGGAAACTTGTTCGCCACGAGCTCGCACAGGGCGCGGAAGAGGAAGAGGACGGGGTCGAACTGTGGTGTGCCCGTTCGGCAGGCATCCATCAACCCGTTTCAGACACCCCTGCACAATGGACAATGCCGTGTATTACGTATCAGTGCGCATTGAAAAATGCGAGCACGTTGACTGGCCAGACGCCCCAGCAGCTCCAAGGCCACCCTCGCCTGTTCAGGGTCAGCGACCAGAGCCTTTGGAAGCCTCGGGTGAGGTGGCGGGCAATAGCGCAGGTCCAAGTGCGCCTGCAAGAGATGAAGCGCCGCGCACCGATTCGAGCACATCAGAATCCTATGGCTGCCCGGTGGTGGAGGAACCAGAAGGCACATTTCTCAGTCCTTCGATGGAGGAGCCTCCAAATCCTTATACCTAAGCTCGCGGCCTCGACGTTCGGGATGGTATGGCTCTACTATGTTCAGTTTGTTTCTGGAAGTCATGGCAGCAGCCATTGTCAAAACTGTGAGTCAGTTATGTCCATGTCTATCTCCATATCAGAGTCTGTAATGTTTATTTCAGTCATGGTTTTTTACATCAGCATCTGTAATGTCTATGTATATTTCGGTCACATTATGTAATTTCAGTGTCTGTAAGGACTATATCGGTCCTGTAAGAGTCTGCAAACTCCTCCCTCGCGCTAGCAGGGAGTGGAAGGTTCAGATTTTGAAGTTTTGAGCATGGTCATGGTTCTAAGTTTGGGGTCAGCGGATAGCTTTACAGTCCTTTTTCTCAGGCTCAGTCTCAGTTTCAAACTCTCATCTTGTTCAGGTAGCCAACTCATGGTGGCAAATGTAACCCTCTGTACTTTTTTTATATCATAATAGAAATAGTCCGATTTACACAAAAAAAAAAAAAAAAAAAAAAAAAATTGGGTAATCAATTATAAATTGACAAAGTAGTTGTAACAAGGAAGGGTAGGCAAACCCTTGGATCCTTTAAGACATTTATGACATGGATGAGATGAAAAAGTGGAAGATCAATTAAATATAAAGCATATTGGAATGCATTTTATATTCAATCTCATGAGGAAAACATTAATACTATTTATAACAAGCCAAAGTAGAGTACACTTAAGTAAATTCAACTCTTAACCTTCTTGCAACAATTAGAAAGGAAATTCATATGGAAACTGAGAAAAAGGAACAATTTAGCATAAGAGAACACATCACCATTTGTTTGATACAAGAATCCTGGAACAAAAATGCCTTTGTATTTCTAAAAATTGATTACTTTGAGTACAATCCATGGCTTACATCAAGGTAGAGCTCTTTTCTTCATACATGATCCAACCCTTTCTAATTCTTATTACAAAATATTTGTAGACTTTTTATTGAACTAACTTCGGATTCCAAAAAGGGAATTTATTACAAAATAATATCTAACAAGGATATAGATATTTCTAAAACAGAACTAGAAAATAGGAATTATGGAAAAAATCGGTTGTTCTACTGAATCTTTGAAGGAGATCTGTTGCTAACTGTAGTTATTTTCCAGTCCCTTTTGTTTATCTTGTTGCCAAAATTTTAGGTCTTCTATTTTTGCTTGTTCGACCAATTCCAGTAATTGGTCCCATTGCTTTCACCTGGGTTAGAAAAATTTACCATGTTTCTGAAGCTTTCATCTACCTTTGTGTAGGTTTGGAAAGTTGGCTTGTTCAGAAACAAGTGATGAATATCATGTTGAATATTGAGATCAAATTGTAAGCCTTCCAAGAAAGCCTCTCCATTGATAGTTCCCTTTTTTTTACAATTTTAGATATATATGTAGCTATGTTGCTCAATTGATCCTAGTAATTTTCTAATAGAATCAATTTTCCATTAGAATTTCTGAGAGTTGGAAGTCCTTTCTCCTGCAAAAAAGGAAACTTCTTATTTATTCTTCTAACCTGTAGCTTCAATTCCTTGCACTTATTATCCAACTGCACCTTAATATTCTTCTTAGTCAATATTCGTTTCGCTTCCATTACTATCTTTGTCTTGTCTTGAATATTTAACTCTTCAAGCTCATCTCTAGTCTTGGAGTTTAGAATTCTTATTATTTTTTGTGCTTCTTCTAGCCTGTGTTTAATATCAATTTTGGTTTTTTCATTGCTCCTTTAACTCTTTGTACCAGTTCTTCTTGTTCAAAAATATTTTGAATAGATGGCCACAACTCTATGACATTTACATTGATATTGTGCAAAATTTTGTGTTTCGCTTCTACTAACATCTAAATTATGAAGGATTGATCTTCATATTTTTGAATCTATTGAATTAATTTGAAATTACTTTGCACTTCCACCAAGTATTCATAGTGTGCTTTGATCTTTATTTCTTCTATCCTGGTGAGTGCTTCTGTTAATTTTTCCATTTCCTTATTTGTCAATGATAATTCCCCTAAACCTTGAGCTAAATTTTCTAAGGAATCTAATTTTGATGCTTGTGTTTAAATAACTACTGTTGATGTACTTGTTGACATTCCTATTGTTGATGTTCCTATTGCTTCCCATTACTCTTTTTCCTTCAATAGTGCTTCCATGTCTTGTTCCATTTTCTAGATTTGAGAATTTTGTTCCACTACTATTATGAACAACTTTTCTTTCTCCATCTGTAGACTAGTGACTTTTGTAGCCTAAGGGTGTTCTATAGTTGGGATATTAAGTTGTTTCCTAAGGGCTTGAATATCTGCATTCGTGTTCTTGATATTTCCTTAGCTTCCTTGACATCACTAGCATCATATCCTAGCTTAATAACTAAATCTTCTAATGTCTTAATTGTGGTGTCTTTGGCCAAAGAAGACATTCGTTCAATCGTCAACTGTGAGTGCATATTATTTAAATGGTTCTACAATTTAGAAGCAGCCATGGCTAAGCTAGTTAGTGTCTAGTAAATCATCTTACATACTTTCTTGTGCAAATTGATCTAATCAATTACATGAACCTTCTTAGAATTAACTGAAAATATGGAGGACTTATAATCTTCAACACTTCTAGAAGCTGGCATTGTGGGGTCCAAAAAGGCCGTTTGAGGTTGCCCCTTTCTTGAGTCAAATGGAGACAACAATTTGTGTTGAGTGGTGGTAGTTTGCTTCCAAATTTCTAAGTATGTTGAAGCTTTGAGAGCTTCATTTTTCAACTTGATCTCCCTATACATTGTAAAAATTCTTTGATTTTGTGGAACCTAAGAGGTAGAAGATATATGAGACTAGGTTGTCTCTTCTACATATGGAAAATAAGTGGTAGGAGTGCCTGTCAAAGCCGTAGTTGTTTGCTCCCAAGCATCCCTTTCTTTTGAAAATTATTCTTGAATCATGATCACTTGAGGACCAGTCTTACTCTGAAATTTGGTAGTGGCATGTGGATCCTTCTTTCTTCTCTTGAACACAACGAATCTACAACTTGAGTTTATAAACCGGTAGGGGAAATGCTTTCCCTTGGCCTCTTGATTTCTTTGTCTTTAAGAATAGGTTTTTGTAAAGAAGATTGACTAACTAACTTATCTTCCGTGTCCTGTAAAGTGTTTTCCATCCACTACTCTTGGTTAGCATATTTATTTATCTCTGGCCTAGGTGTATGTGCATATAGAGTGCTCTTATGTCCAACTATCGGCATCAAAATTATCCCTAAAGGATCATAAGGCCACGTGAAACTTGGTTTGAACTTCATCTTCTTTAAAATTGTCTCCACTACTTTTGTTGCTACTCTAGTATTCACAATATAGGGACCTACATTTTCCTTTAGTTTAATTGCGCCTTCTTCTTATTTGATACAAAGGGTAATTCATCCATGTTCAACATTTTTCTAGCATATTCTAAGGAAACAATTCTCACTGGCACAAACACTGGTAATCTATTGGGAGGAAGCTCACACCCATAGATCTTGATTTCTATATAGTCCCAGTATAAATACTAGTCTCGAACCTTTAACTGATTTGAAAGGTGCAAAACCTTCTTGATTCTTGGTGAAATTATTGTAATGACATCACTACAGAGTAAACATAAGGATGTATGAAGAAACTTATCTACAAAATAAATATATGTATTCTCTTATGAGTTTCTTTTAACTAGAGAAGTCCAATGAATAGCTGATAATGGGGTACCCTAATCATCCATCTTCTCCAATTGAAACTTGAACTTGTCTTCTTCGTAAAATAACATTAAATAAACCAAAACTGATTGATGTTTGAACACACCTTTAGCTTTAAACTTCAGAAATTGCTCATGTATGATATCTAATATAAATTGATTGTAATTTAACATAACTGAAGGCTTCTAATCAATTGAAAATACATATAAAAATTCTAAAACTACTTCATCAACCCACTGGTCTGTTCAGATAACCTAATAGCTGAGTAACCATAGAAATCACTTATCTTGACATTTCTGGGAAAATAGAAAAGGAGTATGCGAGATTTGTCCTAGGAAACCCAACATTTTCAGGTAGAAAGCGTTCAAAGATGTGGGCTCACTAGGGGTGAGGTAAGTTCCTTATATATTTCCATTAGTGCATCGGTAGAAAATGGATGCAGAGATGCCTGAGGATTTATCCGTAAGGCTTGGAAAATTCTCTCTGGAGAAATGGAAAAGAGGACCTCATTGTTATGGGAAATTACTTCTTTTTCGTAAGGGAGGTATCTGAGATGACACCAAGTATAGAATTCAAGGAAAACATGAGTTTAAGGAAAGGTAAACTAAGGATGAAAAGGCTCCTAAATATTTAAATCATCACTCTAATCTAGGTATTTTTGTTCTTCCCAATTATGGATCTCATACAAGTCAAATTCGCACTGTTTTTAGCTATTTTATATTGGGTATCAATCAAGGGAGTTTTCTCTAGATTGGGCACATGGGGTACCATGGGAACCTCCTCGAGCATCTTTCATTTTCCTTTATGTGATGAAATTTGAATTGCAGAGGAGAAATGGAGGAACATATAATTGCACAAGAGAAATGCAGGATCAAAGCTACTAGACTATTTTTTTAACTGGAATTACAAAGAGAGCTTCCTTGAAAATACCATTAGTAACCTCAAAATGCTTCGAGATTGACCTGCACAATTCAAGTAAGAGCAGAAAGGGAAACTTTTCATGTGTCTGAGGCATTTTGTAATGGGATTCATAGGCATTGGAACATAATTTTTGGGAGTGGGCTTATTAATTAGGAACAGATTGGTTGGCGGGAGGGATTTAGTGTCTAACATTCATTTGTAATTTGGCAAGTGATTTGAAAGTTAATGGTTGAGTGACATGTATGGCAGGAGGGACAAAAAGTGGCCATACGTGACTAGTAAAATGGAGTACAAGTGGGCGTGAGGGAATGGCGTGGAACGTAGAAGCAGGGGAGGAGTGTGATGGTTTTTTCGGGGGGGGGGTGGGGGTGGGGTATCATTATATGTTTAGAGGAGGGACCCCCGAAATGGCTGAAAAAATGCCACAATCCCACCGGGTGGTATCTAAATATATTTTTCATTGACACCACCTCCCCCCCCCCCCCTTTGGTTGGACACGATGTGGTGGGGGGGGTGTGTTGAATTTCTTCCTCACCATTGATTGAGCAGGGATGATCTCTGCCTTTGGTTTTTGTTCAAACTTTATCACAAGCTGACAACATGTCACATCAATCCACTTTATTCACAATATATATCAATAATCCATGATTAATTGACATAAAATCATTACCAATAATATAAAATAATTATGGTGGCAATTAAACAAGTGTTCTTCTACCTTTGGGATTTTATTTTTTTATTTTTTCTCATATATATTTATTTTTTCCCATTTTATTTATTTTTTATTTATTTATTTTTCTTTCTTTTCTTTTTCTTTTCTCTTTTATTTTTCTTTCTTTTCTTTTTTCTACTTTTCTTTATGAGCTAAACAATTTAGAAGGAGAAATAACTTTTTACAATATCCTTGTGGGTTGAATGATTAAATAACCATACCAGAATACTATATTTATAGGACCCTAATAGTGGATCCAATGGGGATGAAATCCTCCCTGTGAAGTGTCGATAACATCGTAGATCAGTAGCCTTCTCCATTGGGCAATTATTTCATCATAAAAAACTGAGACTAACCTATTTAAATTGAAAAACATTAGTAGCAATTCATCTGAAACTTAGGGCCTTCACTCTAGGCTTTAATTTCTTATGAAAACCACCCACACCTTCAGTACTTGAAATAACAAAATGATATATACAATGGTGTACTTTGTGATCAGTTGAACTTAGGTGAAGTAGTGTTTGAGCAACCTGCCATTAACTAGTCCTCCTGACAGTGTTTATCTAGTCATATCTTCTAATAGAAATCCATTGGTTCCATGGAAATGTCCAATATTGTAAGGGCCTTTCCATAAGCTATCAAAATTTCCATGTTTTCCCTTCTCCTCATTCTTGGCATCCCATTTTAACACAAGTTCATTGAGATGGAAATCATTTGCTTTGACTCTCCTATCATGAATTCTTTTGATCTTATCTTGGATTACCTGTGTATTGTTGTAGACTTCTTCCCTAGTCTGCTGCAAATGTATCATTTGGTTGATCCTTCTTTATGTATCATTAGGTTTTGCTTCCACTTCCTGTAACAATTTTAGTACTAGAATTCCTAGGGAAGTAGGAAAAACTGCATCTATTCCATAAGATAACTGGAAAGGTGAAATTCCAATTGACTTCTTTGTGCTTATCATATCATCCCATAGAGCATTAATCAATTTCATGTGCCGAGATTTCTTGTTTTCCTACAACAGCTTCTTTGTGATGTTGACTAGGCTCTTATTAGAATATTTTGCTAATCCATTTCCCTAAGGATAATAGGCAGTAGAATGTCCTAATACTATATGATATTTGTTGTAGAAATCAACCATCCTTTTAGATTTGAAAGAAACAACATTATCTATGATGATTTTGTGATGACAACCAAACCTAGAGAGAATATTGCCTTCCATGAATTGGATGATTACAAAATCTATAGCGTGCCTAGTTGGAACTACTTCTATCCATTTGGTGAAGTAATCTGTAGTAGTCAGAATCCACTTGTGTTGAGTTGAATAACTTGTATTAATTTCTCCTATAAAATCTAAACCCCACTATGGAAAGGAACCTCCACTAAAATAGGCTTCAAAGGCAAAGGTAAGGGTTTTCTCTTGCCTTCAAAAATTTGACATTGATGACAAGTTGAAACATTTTTATGAATATCAACAAAAAAAGTAGGCCAGTAAAAACAAACTCTCAGAATTTTACTTGTTGTGGTTTTCTAGCAAAGATGTCCTCCATAGTCACCTTTATGAAATTCTTCCACTATCCTATCTACTTCATCTTCAAAAAAAAATTAGTAAAATTCCTCCAACATCCTTCCAATATAAAGCTTGATTTCAAATGCAAAACTTTACAACTTTTAGTTTGAGAAATCCTGCCTTGGTTTTTGTCAAACTAAGTGGAGCTTGTAAATTCTGTTGAACATAAACAATATATATGTACCAGGGAGAAGTAACAATTTTTTTTTTATAACTGTGGAATCACCAACTCCTCCTGTCCACTAAGAGCAGCTACAAACTTGATGTATAATACATGAAAATTTGATTTAGCCATTAATTTGGCTAATCCTTGACCTTTGATAAGTTTTGTGGCCTTTATTTCAATGTCATACTCCAAAATTATTGCTATTCATTTACCTATTTTTCCATCTGGATCACTTTGAGTAAGGATGTCTTTTACTACTGCACTTGGAACAAAACCAATTATTTGAGAATGTGATATATACACTCTAAAATATTTCAAGACTTTTACTAGAGAAAAATATTGCTTTTCCATGATATTACATTTCAAAGAAGCGTCTCTTAATGCTCTGTTGAATTTTTTTATAAGCTATTGATGTCCCTCCTTGATTTTTTTGTAATAGTATTGTTGCGATAGTATGTTCTGAAGCAAAGGAAAAAATCATGAAATCTTTAGTGTAATAAGGACTAGTCAAAACAAGAGCATAGGTCAAGGCTTCCTTTACCTCACTAAATGATATTTTAGCTTTAGCATTCCATTTTATTTCATTGTCCTTTTTCAACATGCTGGTGATAGCTCTTAAAATTTCAGCCAAATTTGGAGTAAACCTCCTTACAAAATTTATTCTGCCAATGAAAGACTACACTTCTTTTTTGTTTCTTGGTGGATCAATTTTCATAAAATCTTCAATTCTACTTAGGTCAATTCAGATACCCTGTTTTGAAATTATATGACCTAGTAGTTTACCTTCTTCTAAACCTAACAAAGACTTCTTTGGATTCAAGGAAATACCAAATTTCCTACATTTCTCAAAAACTATTTTTAAATGAAGCAAATGGTCTTCATCAGTTTTCGAGAACACATTGATGTCATTCAGATTTATCACAATAAATATATCCTTCTCATCTGCAAAAGAAATATCCATTTCTCTCTGGAAAGTTTTTCCGTCATTCATAATCCCAAAGGGCATGTTCACATGCATGAAAATTCCCCATGGTGTTATGAAGGTCGTTTTTTCTTCATCATATGGATGCATTAAAATTTGGTTATAACCTGAAAAACCATCAAGCAATGAAATTCTTCTAGAAATGACTACCCTCTGTAAAAGATGATCCATCTTGGGTAAAGGATAATTATATATGACAGAAACTTTATTTAGGTTTTGAAAATCCACACATAATCTTATTTCTCTAGCATTTTTCCTCACTGGTACCAAATTTGATAGCCATTTAGAAAACCTCAAAGGTACAATAATTTTGGCATCAAAACGTTTCCTTACCTCTTTTTCAATTAAAGGTAGGAGAACATTATTCACCCTTCTCAGTTTCTGTTTGAAAGGTTTCTGGTCCTCTTTGATGGGAATAGTATGTTGAATAATGTTGGTATCATAAGCCTTTAAATCTTCATATACCCATGCACTAACATCAACGTATTTTTTAGTAGATTTATGTATTCTTTTTTTCTCTTCAGGAGGTAAAGGCTTGGAAAGATTTACAATCTTTGGATTATCTTTAGTTCCTATATTATGGTCCTCAACTTCGGCTCCCACAGGTTTCATCTTGTTCTTTTGAGCCACATCATTAAAATTAAATATTTCTTCAAGTTGTACCAAACCCCTTGGTATCACATTATCTTTTAATTGTAAGATTTCAAGTTCATCTGGGTCCTTACTGGGCTGATTCAACACAATTTCATTTTTATCCTTATCTTTATTATTTTGTATATCAATATGTGAATTATCAAATTCTCCCTTTAACTGCAAAAAAAAAAATTCTAATTGTTTGTCACTGCCTAACACTTGCCAATATCTTATGTTACAAGGGACAATAGGTCTATGTTTCACTTCAATCTCATATTTTGTATTTGGGTGGAAGGGAATCTTACATTACTCATTGAGGTAGCCAATGCATCAGCTAAAACGTTTTGACTTCTAGGAACCAAAGACAACTCATACTCTGGAAAACACTCCAAAAAATTCAAGACAACATTTCTTAGGCCCTCAGCCTAGGATGTTTAGCTGAATAATCATATTTAATATGATTTATGATGAGTTTTGAATCACCATGTATTGAAATCCTTTTAGTTTCTGACCTCTTTAATACTTGCAATCCTAAAATAAGTGCCTCATACTCAACTATATTGTTGGTGCATTGGAAATTAAGCTTGTTGCAATATGCGTTTGATATGCTTGATTTTGAGTTTAAGACTCATACACCAGTCCCTACTCCTTCCTTACTGACTATCCCATCAATATCCATATTCCAAAGGACTTCATCCTTTTCTTATTTTTTTTAGCCTTTAATTTCACATCCTCTATTTTGCTTGATTTACTTTCCATATCTAACAATTCTTCTTCTAAACATATATCATTGTATAGAATGAAAGAATCAATGTCTGAATGCACATAATAAAGTGGGTAATTATTGGGTTTGTCCTGACTGCTTACCATATATTTCATCAGTGTTTCCTTGTACAAACTCATTTTTTGACCAAAGACAAGAATAGTTTCATATGTCATGTCCATTTGCAAGTTATCTTGTAACTTCCCCCTTGACAAGAGCATTCCATATTTAGGAGGTATATCATCCACAACAATATCCATGACCACACTCTTTGTTGGGATTTGGGCTAAAGTTACACATAAGTCCTTGATTAGACCTAAGCATATTACTTCACTAGAATCAAAAGAGTAAAGGTATTTATATGGTCTTGTTATATCTAATACTAGATTTTCCATAATGACTCTAGGCATGAGGTTATGTGAAGCACCAGAATCCAACATGGCAATGTGAAAAATGAAGTCATGAATGTTAAGGCTAACATAGAATGGTGGAAAACTACCATATTGTGACTTCCCTTCAACATTTGTAATAAATAATAATTTAGGTTGGTCATTACATAAGTTAATTATATCTATTCCCTCCTCTATCTTTAATGCATTTATGGCTTGAGTTTTGTACACATCCTTTTTCGTCAATTCAGTCAGAGGAACAAAATTGTTAACCCTGGATAATTCATTTTCAATACTGAAAGAAGGTTGAGGCTTTTCTACTTCTTTAATACTTACATCTTGTTTTTGAGGAACTTATTTTAGGTTGTGATCCTTGTTTTGTGTTATAGAAGGTGTATCAATGTGAATCTTCTTAGGAGGGTTTTTTGCAGCCTTTTTACTTCTGAAACTATATTGTTTGTGTACTTCCATAATAGCATTTTGATACCCATTTTTTTAATCATCTAATTCTGGGGGATGACTTATGGTTGTGATAACAAGAATAAATCGTGTTCCTCCTTGGTTAATAAAATAGTGCCTATTTCTCCTTACCCAAAAAGATTAATCTGATTCTCTACAGGCTCATCAGCTATTTCATTTTCTTCATCTGCATAATTCTCCTGAAAAGGAGTTTTAAGTTGTTGCTAATCTATTGAGGCTCTTTGCTATCTTTGCTTAATTTGGGGTTGGTTCATTCTGAAATTAGGGTTTATCATTTGAGGTCCCCCTTGTGGTTCTCTTGGTGTGTCTCTATCAGTGAAACTCATTCTTTCCATCATCCTTTCCATAGTTTTAACTAAGGTGTCTAGTTTTTCATCTATTGAAGAAGAAGAAGGTTCTTCTTTAATAGTCACCCTTCTTTGAGCTTTTAACTTTTCTCTTTTGGCCAACAAATTTTCTTCTACACTAACATCATTTCTTTGCATTTATTCTAAGGTAGATGGATTTCTCTCTCTCAATTGATAAGTCATATCTGTATCAAATCCATTTGGAAATCAAATTAAAGCTAGTCCTGGCGGAGGTTTATTGTTTTAATAGAATTGTAAATGTTGTTAAATCTAATGCAATAGTATTGAATTCCTTCACCTCAAGCTCTTCTTAAAATTTCATATTCTGCAAGGATCTAAAGAGGATTCTGTTTTATTTCCCATCTTGAAAGGAAACTTTGGTGAAATTGTTGTAGATTTGCAATACTACCTGTTGGCAATCCCTTGAACCATTTTCACATCATGATCATCAAATTATTCTAATTTTGAGAATTCATTTTCACATCATGATTATCAAATTATTCTAATTTTGAGAATTCATTCATATTTTCTATGTGTTTCTGTGATGTGATAGGCTCAGTGCCATCAAATTGGGGTATATGTTGTGCATAATTATGTGGCATGGCATTCAGTGGTGCTTATAAAACCAAAGCGGCATTACTAGCCACCATGTCTGGAATATGAGAGGAGGATACAACTGTAGTTGTGCTTGATGTTAAGGGTGGTAAAGGAGGTGGAATTATGAATTTTTGAGTTGGTACAAAAGGAGTCTGGATGAGAGATGAAATGGGAACAATGGAAAAAAGTGAAACCACAGGAGGAGTCGATGATGAGGCAGAAGAAGAAAAGGTAGTTTGTTGACTTGTAAATGGTTTATGAGTAGCTCGATTCAATTGAGTCACCATATCTTCAAGTTTTTCAAATTTTGGTATAACATCTTTATTAGAATCTAAAGTGACAAGCTTATGTGCTAAGATATGAGGTTTCAAAATAGTTTCATCAAAGACTGTCTTAGGGACAAAGCTTTATGATTTGTTTCTGAAAAGACTGTGCTCAAAGATTAAATCAAATTCAATATCCTCAATTGTTATAAAACTTTCTGGAAGTCAGTTAGCTCTTGGCAAAGGATTATGCTTGCTTGGCTTTCTGTAAAACTCTTCTTCCTAATCAACTTCTCAGGATTATTTACAATTTTAGGTGGGTTAGGATCTTGATGGGATCTAGTTAGATTTTCCTAGGAGCTAAATCTTCAACTAGATTATTTACAACTAGGTATATATACAAATTATGGGTGAAAAATCAGTCTCGATAGCTTCTACTTCACTTTCACCCATAGGAAATAGCTTTGGAGTTTTGAAATCAATATTTATCAAGCAAGATATTTTGTTTTTAATTAGTTCCCTAGTATGGTCGCCACAATGTTAGCACTTTGTAATTTTCCTAGGTTGAGGATGAAAACTACAAAGGCAACCACAAACCACTTTTAAAGTTGGGATCTAGCCCTTCCATCTTAAGAGAGGGCTCTCTCTGTATGATTTAATTTTTGATTTCAAAATTTTAGGCTAGATATTGAATTTTGAGGTGGGTTTTTTAAAATTTCAGTTGAAAGATGCTAGAAAAGTCCATTGGGCATGGAGTCATAAACTTTTGGGTGATCAATTACAAATTGAAAGAGTAGTTGTAACAGGTGAGGGTAGGAAAATTCTTTGATCCTTTAAGACATTTATGATGTGGATGAGATTAAAAAGTAGAATATCAATTAAATATATAGCATATTGAAATGAATTTTATATTTAATCTCATGAGAAAAACATTAACACTGTTTATAACAAGCCAGAGCATAGTACAATTAAGTAAATTCAACTCTTAATCTTCTTGTAATAATCAGGAAGGGAAATTCATATGGAAATTGAGAAAAATGAACAATTTAGTTCATAAGAGAACACATCACCATTTGTTTGACACAAGAATCTTGGAACAAAGTTTCCTCTGTATTTCTGAAAAATTGATTACTTTGAGTACAATCCATGACTTACATCAAGGTAGAGCTCTTTTAGCCATACATGTTCCAACCCTTTCTAATTCTTATTACAAAATATTTATATACTTTCTATTAAACTAAATTCGGATTCCAAAAAAATGAATTGATTACAAAATAATATATATATGTATATATATATTTTATATATTTCTGAAAAAGAACTAGAAAATAGGAATTCTAGACAAATTCGATTGTTATGTTGAATCTTTGAAGGAGATTTATTGTTGAATGTAGTTATTTTCCATTCCCTTATGTTTGTCTTGTTGCCAAAATTGTATGTCTTCTATTTGTACTTATTTGACCAATTCCAGTAATTGGTCCCATCACTCTTTGCCTGGGATAGAAAAATTTACCATGTTTCTAAATCTTTCATCTACCTTGTGTAGGTTTGGAAAGTTGGCTTGTTCAGAAAAAAGTGATGAATCTCATGCTAAATTTTGAGATCAAATTGTAGACCTTCCAAGAAGGCCTCTCCACTGATAGCTCCCTTTGCCTTTGCAAATTTAGATATATCTACATCTATGTTGCATAATTGATCCTGGTAATTTTCTAATGGAATCAATTTCCCACTAGAGTTTCTGAGAGTTGGAAGTCCTTTCTCTTGCAACAATGAATTTTTTTTATTAAATATTCTAACTTGTAACTCCAATTCTTTGCACTTATTCTCCAACTGCACCATAATATTATTCTTAGTCAATACTCTTTTGACTTCCATTATTGTCTTTGTCCTGTCTTGAATATTTATCTCTTCAACCTCATCTCTAGTCTTGGAGTTTAGCATTCTTATAATTTTTTGTTCTTCTTCTACCCTATGCTCAATATCAATTTTGGTTTTTCCCATTGTTTCTTTAACTCTTTGTACCAGTTCTTCTTGTTCAAAAATAATTTGAATAGATGGCCACAACTTTGTGACATTTTCATTGATATTGTGCAAAATTTTGTGTTTCGCTTCTACTAACATCTGAATTATGAAGGATTGATCTTCATACTTCTGAATTTGTAGAATTAATTTGAAATTCTTTTGCACTTCTACCAAGTATGTATTGTGTGCTTTGATATTTGTTTCTTCCATTGCGGTGAGCACTTTTATTATTTTTTTCATTTCCTTATCTGTTAGTGATAATTCCCCTAAAGCTTGAGCTAGATTTTTTGAGGAATCTGAAGTTGATTCTTGTGTTGAAATATCTAATGTTGATGTACTTGTTGTTGACGTTCTTGATACCTATGTTCCTACTACTTCCCATTTCTCTTTTTCCTTAGTAGTGCTTCCATGACATGTTCCATTTTCTAGATTTTAGCATTCTGTTCCACTACTATTGTGAAAACTTTTATTTCTCCATATCTAGATTAGTGACTTCCTTAGCTTGAGGGTTTTATGTATTTGGGAGCTTAAGTTGTTTCCTAATGGCTTGAATATATGCATTCTTGTTCTTGATTATCTCCTCAGCTACCTTTACATCACTAGGATCATATCCTAGTTTAATAACTAAATATTATAAAGTCTTAATCTTGGTGTCTTTGGCCAGAGAAGACATTCTTTCAATCTTCAACTATGATTGCATATTATTTAAAGAGCTATCGAATTTAGAAGTAGCCATGGTTGAGCTAGTTATTGTCGCGTAAATAATCTCACCTACTTTCTTATGCAAATCGATCTAATTGATTGCATAAACCTTCTTAGTATCATCTAAAAATATGGAGGCATTATAATCTTCATCACTTTTGGTGGTTGGCACTATGGGTTCTAAAAAGGGCATTTGAAACTGCCCCTTTTCTCAGTCAAATGCAGACAACAATCTGTGTTGAGTGGTGGGAGTTTTCTTCTAGAATTTTGAGTATGTTGAAGCTCTGAGAGCTTAATTTTCCAACTTGATCTCCCTATACCTTGTAAAAATGCTTTTCTTTGGTGGAACCTGAGAGGTAGAAGAGATTGGAGACTCAATTGTCTCTACATATGGGAAAGGAGTGGTAGGAGTGCTTGTCAAAGCCATAGTAGTTTTCTCCTATGTATCCCTTTCTTTTGAAGATTCTTCTTGAATCATGATCACTTGAGGATCAATCTTACTATTAGATTTGGTAGTGGTCTATGGATCCTTATTTATTCTCTTGAACAAAAGGAAATTTGTAGCCTGAGTTTAATCTTACTATTAGATTTGGTAGTGGTCTATGGATCGTTATTTATTCTCTTGAACATAAGGAAATTTGCAGCCTGAGTTTTTGATTCTGTAGGGGACATGTTTTCCCCTAGCCTCTTGATTTCTTTGTCTTTAGATATAGCAGTTTGTAAATAAGATTGACTAACTGACTTCTCTTTAGCATCTTCTAATGTGTTTTTGTCCACTACTCTTGGTTAGCATAATTCTCTATCTCGAGCCTAGGTGTATGTGCATATAGAGTGCTCTTTTGTTCAACTCTCAGCTTCGAAATTATCCCTAAAAGATCTTAAGACCATTTGAAAGTTGGTTTGAAGTTCATATTCTTTAAAATTGCCTCCACTTCTTTTGTTGCTTCTCTGGTATTCACAATATAGGGCCCTACAAAGTGTAATTCATCCATGTTCAACATATGTCTATAATATTCTAAGGAAAAATTTCTCATTGGCACAAACACTGGAAATATATACGGAGGAAGCTCACACCCATAGATCCTAATTTTCGTATAATTCTAGTGTAAATACCAGTCTCCAACCTTTTACTGCTCTGAAAGGTGCAAAATATTCTTGATTTCTGGTGAAATTCTTGGCATGACATCACTGCATAGTAAACATAAGGATGTATGAAGAAACTTATCTACAAAATCAATATATGTATACTCTTTTGAGTTTATTCTTACTAGAGAAGTCCAATGAATAGCTGATAATGGGGTACCCTTGTCATCCATATGTGCAATTGAAACTTGAACCTATCTTCCTGGTAAAATAACATTAGATAAACCAGAAATTATTGGTGTTTAAACACAACTTCAACTTTAAACTTCAGAAATTGCTCATGTATGATATCCAATAGAAATTGACTATAATTGAACATAACTAAATGCTTTTGACCAATTGAAAATACAGATAAAAATCCTAAAACTACTTCATCAACCTGTTGGTTTGTATGATAACCTAATATCCGAGTAATCATAGAAATCACTTGCCTTGAAAATTCTGGGAAAATACAAATAGATTATGGGGGATTTGTCTTAGGAAACTCAGCATTTTCAAGTAAAAAGCTTTTAAAGATGTGGGCTCGCTTGGGGAAGGTAAATTTCTTATATATTTCCATTAGTGCATCAGTGGAAAATGGATGCAAAGAGGCCTGAGGATTTATCTGTAAGGATTGGAAAATGATCTATGGAGAAATGGAAAAGAGGACCTCATTGTTCTAGGCAATTATTGCTTTTTGGCCGGGGAGGTATCTGAGATGACACCAGGTAGAGAATTTTGGGAAAACGTGAGTTTGAGGAAAGTTAAATTAAGGAAGAAAAGACTCCTAATTATTTAAATCATAAATTTGATCTAAGTATTTTTGTTTTGCCCAATTATGGAGCTCATGCAGGTCAAATTCGCACTAGGTTGCAGCTCTTTTATATTGGGTATCAATCAAGGTAGTTTTATCTAGATCGAAGACAGGGGATCATTCCTTTTCCTTTATGTGACAACATTTTGAATTAGAGAGGAGAAATTGAGGAATAGAGAATTACACAGGAGAAATGGAGGATCAAAGCTACCAGATTGTTTGTTTAACTGGAATTACAAACAGAGATGGCTTGCAAATAACACTGGTAACTTCAAAATGCTTCGAGCTTGACCTGCCCAATTCAAATAAGAGTAGAAAGGGTAAATTTTTAGGTTTTTGAGGGATTTTATAACGAGATTAATAGGCGTTGTAGCAAAATTATTACCATCTTGGGAGCAGGCTTATTAATTAGGAACGAATTGGTTGGCAAGAGGAATTTAATGTCTAACATTCATTTTCAATTTGGTGGGTGATTTGAAAGTTAATGATTGAGTGACATGGAGAATAGGTGATGTGGATGGTAGGAGGGACAACAGGTGGGCATACTTCACTGGCGAAATAGAGGACAAGTGGTCGAGAGGGAATGGTGTGGGGACAGAACAATGGAGGGAGGAGTGCGATGGCATTTTTTGGGGTGGGGGTAGGAAATTTATGGTTTTATAGGAGGGGGGCCCAAAATGCCTGAAAAAACGCCATGTCTTCATGGGCAATATTCAAAAAGTTTCTTTTTGGACCCCCCAACCCCCTTGGTTAAATGTCGATAGCGCACGGGGGTTCGAAGTTCATCCCTGTCGTTGATTCGGGCAGGGATGGGTCTGAAGTTCATAACCATCATTTATTCAGGCAGGGCTGGGTCTGAAGTTCATCCCCGTTGTTGATCTAGGTGGGGGTGATCTCTGCCTACAGTTTTTGCTCGAACTCTATCACAAACCAACAACATATCACATCAATCCACTTTGTTCACAATATATATCAATTAACCCATTATCAATTAACATAAAATGATTGACAATAATATAAAATAATTATGGCGACATTTAAAAAAGCGTGTTTTTACCTTTGGTATTTTATTTTTTATTTTTTCTCATATATGTTTTTCTTTATCCCATTTTATTTATATTTTATTTATCATGTCTTTTTTATTTTTATAAATTTATTTCTTTTCTTTCTCTTTTGTTTTTTTATTCTTCTTTCTTTTATTTTTTCTATTTTTCTTTTATGAGCTAAACAATTTAAAATGAAAAATAACTTTTTACAATATCCCTATGCGATGAATGACTAAATAACCATACATGACTACTATATTTATAGGACCCTAACGCCTGCAACCCAAATTTCAATTTTTTTAGTTGTTTCCCAAAATGAACAAAACACAATTCTGGTAGCATCTGATGTTGGTTTGAGTGAAATGTGTTGCGTTGGATTCAGGTCATCGTGATCTATCCATTCATTTAGGTTTTGAGGTTTGTTGCACACTTTGAATTTTTAACACTATTTTGATCCACCGGTCACTCCTCCCTATTGGAAGATTTTGGACCTCCAAAATATCTTTATCGGTCAACAATTATATGAGGGTACAACTCCCTCACCCTTCCAGTCTCAATCAACTAAACGTTTCTTGAATTTTTCATTTTGAGCTTTTCATGAAAATACATCATTTTCCCTGATTTTGGAGTCCTTGTCTTATTGCCATAGATGACATCATGCTACAATCTCCCAAAGCATGTGGAACAACAAACTTCCTTTGAAGGAATAAACACATTCCCTCCTCAGTCTCCAATCAAAGGAAACATAAACAATCTCAAATCCTCCTCAGCTTGAACATTATCATCATGATGTTGCTTACCATGTCTAGCCTTGTACTTGGCTCGAATATTGACCAAATGTGATTGCCATCTCCATGCACCATCTCTTTTCAAAGCCAACATATTATGAAATCCATAAGAAGAAGTTTTGGAACCAATGTCCTCTTTGTCAATTTTATTTTTTATTTACTCTTTGACCTCTACACTCTCTAACACTGACATCTTGTTCACACCAATTGTTATGAAACCATTTCACAAAAAGATAGAAAAGATAGATGAATGCCTTAGAAATAATCATCTTTGAGGGGGAAACCTCCTTTACATTACACAAATGAACAATTCTTGGATGATACAAATGAAAAGACTTCCTTTCTATATATAGGAGTCTAAGGGGTCATAATATAATCAGGGCTGACATAACAATAATAATGTAAGGGCACAATAATAACAATATGGGGACTACATGGGCACAACAATATAATAAGGGGGTGTACTAATAACAATAAGGGGTTACACTAGTAGTATAGGGACCTAACATGCCCCTCTCCTTCAAAAAGTGTTGTCCTCAACGCTTGAGTAGTTCTTGATGCTCTTGTATAAAATTCTTGTCCTCCCATGTGGAATCTTTAGCAGGTAAGTTCTTCCACATGATGAGATACTCTAAAATTGATGGATTTCGTAGCTGTCGGGTTCTTGTTTCTGTGACTGCTCCGGGCTCCAATATGATTTTTCCTTACTCGTCAAGTTTTGGCAATATTGTTTGAATTGGGATCTTCTGCAACTTTTGAATGAGTGGCCACACTTCTTTGTCCTTCTTCCATTCATACCTTGTTTTCTTTATCCAATCTGGTTGGATAATAGAAATGGTGCACAACAATGCTTCCACAACATCATCCTTTCTTGAGAGTGCATCTACCACAACATTTTGCTTCCATTTTTTGTAGATGATTTCAAATTCATAACCCAACATCTTTGTGACCAATTTTTGTTTCTCTTCAGAGGATAATTTTTGTTCTAAAAATTATTTAATACTATCATGATCTGTTTTTATCTTGAAGTGTCTTCCCATTAGGTAAGGTTGCCATTTCTCAAGTGCGTGTAGTATTGCCAACATTTCGTTCTCAGAAATAGCTTTGTTGAGGGACATTTGTTTGTATGTATGTAACCATAAAAATGCCTAATCGCCTACATCAAAATTTCTTTCATTGTGATTTTGTTATGGTTGTTGTTTCATTCGATTCTGCACCAAAGTGGCATTATTCTTTAAAAGTTGGAGAACTTGTTATTGATGCTCGATGTGATATTTCACTGCTTGAATATTTTTCTTCTTGATATGTCCTTCTATATTTAGAGTTTGAGTGATAATTTCTTCCAGTGCATTACAAGATATGGTTGGATTCATTTCTCGATGCTCTGTGTGATCTTTCACTTCTTGGACATTTGTCTTCTTGATATGTCCTTCTATCTTGATAGTTTGAGGAGTGGTAATTCCAGCCATTGCATTACAAGATATGGTCGGATTCATTTCTTCTTTCTTGATGTGATCTTTCACTTCTTGAACCTTTTTCTTCTTGATATGTTCTTCTATCTTAAGAGTTTGAGGAGTAGTAATTATTTCAATGATTTACAAGATGTGGTTGGATTCATTTCTTCTTTCTTCAGGGTTGTTTCCTAGTGTATATACTCTTCTTTTGATGTTTCTTGATCCTTTTCTTCCTCCTCTCCAAAATCAATGTAAAATAATTTATTCTCAACACACTTATGACCTTTAATGTATTTTTTATCGCAATTGTAACAAAACCCTTTTTCTCTTTTTTCTTCTAATTGTTGTGGTGTAACCCTTGTAGGTTGTGGAAGGCTAGTAGAAACAACACTTCCATCTTTATAGTTGTGAGGGGTAGACTTCCTTGTTGCCATAATTTTTCTTTCCACTTTGTAACAAAGCCGCTTTTCCCTTTTTTCTTCCAATTATTGTGGTGTTGCTCTAAAGAAGGTGTTGCTCTTTGTATCCTCATAATGTGCTATAATTTCCTCTATGCAAATTGACCACGTAACAAGTGGTTTGTGAGAACAAAGCCATTTATACCATAAAAATTGATTTTGTTCTAAATATTAAGATGAAATACATACCTTTTGTAACAATGGTACACAATGTAGATCAAAATATTTCTCCATCTTTGGTATCCAATTTACCGGATCCTTACGATGAAACTTCCCCATCTCCATTTTTCTTGATTTTATGAGCTCGATCTTGAAATGACTGTAACTCTATAATTTTAGATCTCCAAGTTCTGAAATTTCTTCCTACAGTAGCTTTGTGAGTTCTCTTTCTAACCCTGCAAGTTTGATAAGAATTTGATTATCCAAGAAAGAGTTATGCCAAATCTCCCATAATGACCTGAGTATAGATTTGTTGAGTAGAGCGAACTTGTATGACCTGTTGCGGGTCATTTTTTCAACCTTAGGATCTGAAAATGCTACCCAGAAAACTACTATCATTCCTATTTCTATAACTGCTTACGACAATTCAATATGATGCTCCAAGAGAAAGTTATGACGATTTTCCCAAGGTGACCTGTTTGGAATGTAATTTTGGGGTTTCCAAACACCCTAATTTCTTCAGACTATATCTCTGAAAATATAGTGAGACAAGATCTCACATATGAAGCTGTTGTTGAGACTGATTTATTTTCAAATGGGTTATTTTTTTAGCTTCTGAAACTTTGTAACGAAAATTCTACGATGACCTGTTTTAGATGAAATTCTGCAGCTTGCCAAAGGCCTAACTTCTTCAGATCATATCTCCGAAAATATAGCAATACAAGATATGAAATTCAAACCCGAGGTTTAGTGAGATGTCTCCTCCAATGGTTTTTTTTTTGGCTTCTGAAACATCACAGAAAAATGTTATAGCAAAAATGCCACGATGACCTGTTTGGAGTAGCGAAACCCTACAATCCAAAGCTTTGATACCAAATGTTATGAAACCAGCTCACAAAAAGATAGAAAAGATAGATGAACACCTTAGAAATAAGCCTCTTCAAGGGGGAAACCTCCTTTACATTACACAAATGAACAATTCTTGGATGATACAAATGAAAAGACTTCCTTTCTATATATAGGAGTCTAAGGGGTCATAATATAATCAGGGCTGACATAACAATAATAATATAAGGGCACAATAATAACAATAGTGGGCTTCTATGGGGCACAATAATAACAATATGGGGACTACATGGGCACAAAAATATAATAAGGGATTTGTACTAATAAAAATAGGGGTTACACTAGTATTATAGGGACCTAACACCAATGTTTAACAATGATACATGCTTCTACAAATTTACTTCATTTTGTTTACCTCTTTTAGGAGGAAACATGTTAGATTCTTGAAACATCTTATCACGTGCATTAGAAACATCAATGAAATCATATTTCAAACTTGATTCATATCCTTGAAAGGCTTTCGATTCCTCAACATCTTCATGTTTGGTCATTAACAATGCAAATTTCTGACTAGCATTACAATCCTCTTCATTTGTCCCGCATTTACAAGAAATGAATTGAAATTCTTGTTGTGTACTCTAACAATGTACTCAATCCCATTCTTTAACAAATGATATTTTTTCTCATGGAGATGAAAAACATCTCTCCTATCATATAGATATGGGCTTCCCAAAACAATAGCACATATATCAATTGGAATTACATCAAGCTCTACCTCATCTAGAAATTTTGTAGTGATTGCAAACTTTTGTTTATGTCTTTTTGTCGCATGCAATTTTGTATTGTCACATATCCAACTTAAAATATAAGGTTTAGGATTAGGAATGGTTTCTAAATTCAACTTCTAAGATAAGATTTTCTTTTGAACCACTATCAAACAGTGCATCTATCTTGGTATGTTTTGAAATAGCTCTAATGTGGAAAAGCTCTATTCTTGTTTTGTCATCTTGAGTTTCATTGAGACAATTTGAAGAACTAGTACTTGCAATGTCCTCACCTTTCAAACCCATGGTTGTGATATTTGTTTCATCTCCACAATCTAAACCTAAATATTGTTGTGTAGTTGCAGCTGCCTTCTCCTTCTCCTTGTTCTTAAAGATTTTGGGTCTCATTTCTAGATGAAGTTTCCAGCAATGATCTTCATCATGGCCCTCTTTGGAAAAAATTTTACATGTAAGTTTTTTTATCCATCTTGATGGTAGCATTCTTCTTCCCTTTTCCTTTGAACTTACCTTTTCCTTTTTCTCCAGACCCAAAGGAACTCTCACTAGTTTCTTTAGAAACATTTTTCCCTCTTCCCTCTAGATGAGTTGTCTGAACA
Source organism: Pinus taeda (assembly GCA_000404065.3). NCBI lineage: Eukaryota > Viridiplantae > Streptophyta > Pinopsida > Pinales > Pinaceae > Pinus > Pinus taeda. Next base: position 39,901 of record APFE030123215.1, on the reverse strand, counting down.
CAAACCTCATCTAGTTTTGTAGGGTTAAACATGAGAATCGTATGTCTCAAATAACTATTCAATCCTCCAATGTATTTGAGCAAAGTATCTTGTCAGGACAAATATATACCCAAATCAAACCTCTTTTCCAAATTCTTGAGTATAAGATTGCACATTTTTCCCTTTGGCTTGCCTAAATTTTTTCCAATCCATAATACCTTTTTGCATGTATGATAATGGATAAAATTGCCTTATTATTGAAACAACATAATCATTCCAATAGGATAAAACCATACCATGTTTATTCTTGTCCTCTTGAGTTTAGGCTTCCCACCAAATTAGTGGTGCACCTTCCAATCTAAGAGAAGCAAGTTGAATCTTGGTTTCATCATCTTGGATTCGTTGTATCCTGCAATACACTTCAATCTAACTAATCCAATTATCTAATCTCTCTGCATTTACCTCTCCATTATACATAGTCAATTCAAACTTAACATCAAGCTTAAGAAAAGGAGTTTTGCCATGACCCTTTGGGGAATTTGGATGGATTTGTGAAAGGGTAGAAGAATTTGAAGATGAGGATGAAGATGAAGATGAGGATGATGATGGAGGTGAAGGTTGTGGCTTGTCACCATTCCCTCCATTCCCTTTTTGAGGTTTGTCTCCTTTTCCTCCATGAGGCCTTCAGCTTTCTTTATACATTATGGAATTCCTCTCCTCATACAAAACCTTAACCATCTCATACATCCCAAAGAATGATTTTCTGAAAGTCGTCTCATCTTCAAACATATCTTAAGGACCTTGTTCATGTGCCATGACTGTTGAAGCTTTAGGTGTGCTTTTTCTCCTTGAAACAATTTGAGATCTTGGCTCTACAATTTCTCCTTCTCCTCTTTTAAGCTTCAACCTTGTAAGCATCAAAAAAACACTTGCAAACAAATCAAATCCTCACAATAACCCAGGCTCTAATACCAAAATGATTTGAACGTATGAACTTGAAGATGTTTTTTAAACAATTTTGCAGGTGTAAATTATAATTGTTTTGGGTGGAAGACCAATTTACTAAACACATAAAGATGATTTTTATCTCAGTTTTGCAAAAAAATAAAGAAGACATTAGTACCATAACAATATACACAAGACAACAAATGATAAAGGAGATCTCTTGGTCCAGCTTCAAATGTTGGGCCTCTTTAATTATGGTAAAAAATATGTAATCACATCAAGTTGCAATGCTCAAAGTGATAAAACAATGTCTCCAATGGTTTGAGAATGGTAAAAAACCCCCATTTTGGTTCTTTCCTCACCTCATTTGGCCGAAAAATGAGAAAGTTATATTTCTTCATTTTCCCAAATTTTGTAGCTAACCATCCTCCAAATTGGCCTAAACCTGACTTGAGTGCCCCAAACACGGAAGTGGCATGCAAACCTAGCATACATTCCCACTCGATGGGTGAATTTGTAGGACGGTTAAATCTTCCATCAAGCTCCTAGTGTCAATTTTTTTGGTCACATGGCGACCATATGACTACATAGGGGGCCGAAGATTATGGGCTCTATCTAACCCCCAGCTGGCGTGCACTCTTGGTTCTATGGTCCCGAATATGACCATTGTTTGGCCCCATAGGGGCTAGCTCCTCTAAACTCTATTGTAGTCATGGTTCTGTGAGGGGTTATACGACTCGAGGCTGGCCCCCTCCAACTATTGCACCTGGTTCTTTGTGGTTGGGCTCTGTCTGCGAATTGGCTTCGGGGCTGTGGCCATCGGCTAAGCTAAGGCCTAGCCCTTGGCCCTCTATCAATGGTCCCATGGGTGCTAGGGTGGTTAGGGGCTAGGGCTTAGCTCAGCCTCTCCCTCAAAGGCGCATTCATGCAAATTCAAATAGAACCATTCGACCTTTGTTAAACAAGGAACATGGTGGTGCAATGGTACGGCTCTTGGCTGATTGGTATTGGGTCTTGAGTTTGCCTCCCATGGAGGCAATTCAACATCTCAAAATTTTGGTTGGCTATGAGGAGGCCACTTGGCAGCCACTGGTTGGCCCACGTGGCACTCCCTCATTCAACGACCACAAAAGGCAAACAACCAATGAAAATTAACCACGCCTCAACCAATCAACAAATGTCAAGTGTCAACCAACCATTTTCCGATGAAGGACGCAGTCATCTTGCCAAGTCATGGCTCAATTAGTGTACAGACTGCTGACTGGGCATCCCTGCAACACAAATTTCAATTTTTTAGTTGTTTCTCAAAACTAATAGAACGTGATTTCGGGAGCATCTGATGTCGGATTTGAGTGAAACGAGTTGCGATGGATTCGGGTCGTCGAGATATATCCAATCATTTAGGCTTTGAGCTCTTTCACACACTTTGAATTTTGAGCATTATTTTGATCCATCAGATCAATGGGTTATTATAGGGGTTTCATAGAAGGGTTTTCCAAATTAGCTTACCCAATCAATTCCTTGTAGAAGAAGAGAACTAAATTTGATTTGTGTAAAAAATGTTAGGACAATTTTGAAAAACTGATGCAATTATTGACAACCGCCCAAATTTTAAAGATAACTAACCCAAATAAAGACTTTGTAGTTTGCATTGATGCTTGTAAAGATGGTTTTGGGGGGTATTAATTCAAGAAGGTCACGTGATAAGCTATGAATATTGAAAACCTGAATACAATGAGAAAAATTATGCAACCAATGATGTGTAATTAACAACTAGTATTCATGCCTTGAAAATATGGAGGCACTAACTTATAGGGAAGAGATTTCAGCTGAAAAATGATAATATCAACTTTAAACATCTCTTTGCCTAGCCAAATTTAAATGTTAGGAAATCTTGGTGGTTGGAATTCCTTAGTGGGTACGACTTTGAAATAATAGACATTACAGGGAGACAAAATAAAATAGTAGATGCTCTTAGTATGAAACTAATTCATATTTTTTCTATCTCTGCAAGTAGTTGGAAAACAAATTTGACTTAAAAAGTAAAAAAATGTGCATATTTTGATGAGGAATATGTTAAAATGAAGGAAAAAATTCAAATATAAATCCCAAGATGAGGAAGGAAATGATTTTTCAGTTGATGAAGAGGGTTTGTTGATGCATAGAGACCAAATTTGTATGCCTAATAATCAAAACATTAAATTGTTTATCCTTGATGAATTACATAAAAAGCATACAACTAGACATTCTAGTTATCAGAAACTAATAACCATGTTAAGAATGGATTTATAGTGGCCTAATATAAAGTCAAAAATAACAAATTATGTAGCGAAATGTTTAGAATGCCAATAGGTTAAAGCTTCCCATCAACATCCTGCTTGATTATTACAACTTTTACCCATTTCAGAATGGAAATGGGAGGTAATATCCATGGATTCTATCACTAGTTTGCCAAAAAAAAGAAAACATCATGACTTTATAATGGTTGTGGTGGAGAAACTTAGTAAGGAAGCACATTCCATACCTATAAAATCTGCCTTAAAAGCCATTAATATAGAAGAGATAATCATGAAGGAAACCTTCAGAATACATGGTATGCCTAACACTATAATCTTATATCGTCATGTGAGATTGACCTCTAAGTTTTGGAAAGGTTTTTTCGAATGCATGGGTACAAAATCAAAGTTTAGCTTGACATATTATCTTGTTGGCATGCCAACCTATGCCCTTCATTTTTATTAAAATTAAAGGGATCCTTCTAGAAATTTTTACTATTTCTTCCAGTTCTTTGGATTTGAATGTAATGAGCTTAATGGGCAGGTTTTTATTGGCTGGATTATGGACTTCAAGGTATCTAAGGGATTTGTTCTTTTTTTTTGTGGCGTTATCACAATTTTTGTCTCTTCCATATTTTGGTCATGTCTTGATATCATGCTTTAATCATTAGTGGTTGACTTTGGAGGTTTGGTTTTAAGCTTTTTCCGCATGGTGATTTGTTAACTTGATAGATGGAATTTGATTTGATGGCTCTCACTTATCTTGATAATTTCCATTGTAAATATATGCATATTAACTTATACTATATTAAATATATAATATAGTTTGTATTAAAAACATTTATATATCGTACATTTAAATAAATAAATAATAAATATAACAATAAATAAATATATATATATAATAATAATAAAAAGAAGAATGGCATTTTTATTAATTGATATATTTTATTAAAACAATTTACTTATAATAATTATTTTAATCTTTTATAAATTTTATATTTTAATTTAATAACAATGTATTATATTTTGAAAAATTAAAAACATGTATATATTGCACATTACTAATAATAAATAAAATATAATAATAAAAAATGTATGTATATAATAATAATAATAAATTAAAAACGTGTACATATTGTACATTAAATAAATAAAAATAGATGATGATGATGATGATAATCCACTGAGACCAAACTTTGGTCTATCTAACCTAAAGAAACGAATTATTTAGTTTGATTTAAGATCTTATTTTTGTGCTAAAAAGCTTGGAGAGAAGCCTCTAGAGCTCACTATAATTTTGGCATCGTAAAAGGCTAGGAAGGTTAGTATTGCAACAAATATTATGACACTGAGATCTAATGTGGTTGTACATTGGGCACTCTACGAGAAAATGATTTTCATCCTCGATGTTCATATTCGTTCATATTCTCACAAAGATAGCAGATCCTTTCCATCCATGGTGTTTTATGAAAGAAATGGTAGATCCTTTCCATCCATTGTGTTTTATGCACTGCCCAACCACCATTTCACTATAAATCTCATGCTCAACACCCTGTTTCACACTATAAAGCTCATGAAAGTTTGTATGATATATAAAAAAAAATTGCATTTTTATTAAACATTTACATATAATTAAATTATTTTAAGCTCTTTTATATTTAGTTTAAATTATGGATTATATTTGATAATTAAACTTTAAATTAAACAATGTATATATTTTAAATAATGGTTATTTTTGATAATTAAACAATTTAAATTAAAACAATGTATTATATTTTGAAATTAATACAATGTATTATATTTTTGAAAAGATTATTGTAATTCTTAATCTAAGCGCACAGATATCCTTAACGAACGTCACGCAGACACAACTTCCTATTACTCAATGACAAAGAAGACCACCAATATTTATAATGTTTCTACGTTTTGCATGTGGGATTATTATCGAAACTGTAACTAAAAAATAACAAATAACCAAAAATATTTAAAAAACGACCGCCGATTTTCAGGCATTGATTCCGCCCGATTGAGGGTGAATATCACAAGTATAAGACATGGGTTTTTCTCCCAACGGCCCCAATTAGTTTGACGTGCATGTTTTCGGCAAATAGTTGTGTCAATCGGGAGAAAATACGAGTTCTTCTAGAGCTAATCTGACAATGACGCCCAGCGAATGATAAAACCCCCCATTTTTACTAGTTTCTAACAATTCGATCCACCATTTTCTGTATGATGAGATTGGTAGAGATTTATAGAGGATTTTATTCGCATTATGAATCTGATCATGAGCCTTCGGTTCTGTCTAATTGACCATGAATTTCCAGAAATTCCATTGAACCTGCATTTGCCAGAATATGGAAGAAAATATGATTATTTCTCATTATTTTTCATTATTTTTCTGCCTTGCAACCATTGCAAATTGATATATTTGTTCCATTTCATGATCCTCAATAACCATTTTACTTTCTCCTTGTTGTAGGTATGATTTTTTGACCGAATATTTGGAAATCCACAGAAAAACAAATTGGGGCAAAATTACAACGACCAAATCACATTTTCCAGTTCAATTTCTCGCTCAACCAGGATGAATTACGCAAATTCAGAACATGGATTTTCTCACCAACCACCACAATTAGCTTCCTCGCGAGAATTTTCACAATCCATTGTACCATGTGGAAGAATTGCACGGTCTTTCTGGAAGTGTTTTCCCTGGTTACGCCCAGCCAAAAAAATCATTAATTTCGTAATTTTTTAAATAAAATTGTTTGTGTAGTTTTAATTTGATCAAATTAGTATAGTTTACCTTATAATATTATACATAGCTGTATTGAATTTTAATACAGTTTGTATTAATTTTAGATTTGTTTTAAAATGACTTTGTTTAAATATAATATAATATATATTTTTATTATTTAACTTTTATTTTGGTTGTGTGTCATATGTATGCAGGTTAGTTTTTTTGTTTTCTTGGCTTTTATGTTTTTTTTTTAAATGATTTTTAGTTAATAATATTTTCTGATTTGGTTGGCATGTAAAATGGAAGATTTAGATTATAAGGAGATGGATGAAAAACAAATTCAAAGGAGGAGGATAATTTTTAAGATTTAGATTATAAGGAGATGGATGAAAAACAAATTCGAAGGAGGAAGATAATTTTTTTGGATGCTTATAAAAATATTCTTGATGTAAACCAAAGAGGGGGAGGCTCATGGCTGATAATTATTTGGATGCATATAAAAAAATAGTTGATGTAAACCAAAGAGGGGGAGGCTCATGGCTAAGGGGAGTGATTTTGATTTCTCTCTACATTCTTATTTTTCTTTGTAAACTTACTTTTTTCAAGAGGAATAGTAATAGAGATGTTGCCAATAGTTGATAGATCAAGACTTGTAAGGAAATTGTGATGAGTGAATTTTGACTATTGGCTTTAACTTTGTATGATGTTTGTCTAAAGAAAATAAAATTCATTTTCAGATTTGCTCACTGTAGTTTTTTGTAAGTTTGTAACTTTGCTTCAAGCTTCCTTTAAAACTTTATAATCAGAGCCTTGGGCAATTGCTTTGTTAAGATTTTCATTACTTTATAATATTATCTACCTACTATAAATTGATTCAGTTTATATAAGTTTAAAAAGTGCTTTGCAGTGATCATGATTTACATTTGATTCATATGCAAGAGCTTGGATGACTTTAAAGATAAATTAAAGTTACATTTTCATCATTCACATATACACATAAGCTTAAACAATTTAGATCATTTTACTCTTGAAGGATAGGTGATTCATTTTTTGTTTGCTTTTGATTCTGTAGTTATTTGTTTATGGTTATTTGATTGCATTTAGATTAGGCATTTAGTTTCTTTTGTGTTTAGTTTTTGATCATTCTAAAGACTTAGCTTAGCAACAAACTAAGTCTCCTTTCAAGGAGTGAAATCATTCCTTCACATTAACGCTAGCTACACCAATTTCTAGTCATTATTATTCTTTTGTATATATGTACAATTGTATAGATTAAATAATAGTTCCATTCTCATTGCATATATCTCATTGTATGCATTTAGGATAATTGTAGGATTCCCTTGCCTTTTCCTTTTGAAGAGGAAGAGGCATAAGGCCACCGGATCCTTTAAACCCATCAAGAGTGGCCATCCCAAATATATGGGGTTGTGTGAAGAGCCTTGGCATGGGTCATTTCTCATTTGTTGACATAGGCATGTCAATCCTTGCGTTAACAAACAAAAAATTAATTGATTAAATTATTTAACTTGTAGCCTATATAATTCCATATCTTTAATTCTTCTTGTGTCATCCCATATGTGCTTGAAGGCAGGTTAGAAGGCAAGATAATTTGTGGGAGTCTGTATTGTATTATTTTATATGACTCACAACTCCTAATCTAACCCCTATATGCGAGGATCTATTTGATTTTCCATTACCTAATATACCTCGTAAGATAGTTAAATACTAGTCTAAATTTAAATTTGATGGTGAGGATTGCTCTTTAATTGCTCTTTTACATCTTCGTTGTTTTATATTTAATTGTAGAAGTTTGGGAGAATTACCAGTCAGTGTATTGTGTAGGTTATTTCGTTTGACTTTTCAAGAAGGAATTTTTAATTAGTTCAAAGCATTGCCATGCAAATCTATTAGTTCATGGAGACAATTTGCTAAAATATTTTATCATGGACATAAAAACTATGACTTTGATACTTTATGTTTCGAAATTGATAGCTTGTACATGTATGAAAACGAATCATTGCAACATATTTTCTCTAGGTTTCTGGTACTTTGTTGGAGATTTCATTTACATGATTTACCAACTAGACATGAGCTGACTTTATGGTTTCTCAAACTTCTGCTTTCTAGTTATAAATATAATAATCAAAATAATTCAAATTGTCCCCGGGATTTGAAAAATGTTGAGCCTATCATTAGTCATGATTCCGTTTGTGAATATTTATTGCTAGTTGGAAAATATGATTTCCCTTCACAATCATCTTTAATCGGTATTGATCGTCACTCTTAAAACAATATGAACTTCATTTATATTGTATAACTTAAGAAGAAAGAATTCCTAAAATCCTTCCTAGTCCTGATTGTAAAGAGGATAGTCCAACAATAAAGGATATAGAGTTAACTAATGATTATGCCTTTGATGTGCCTCCCCTAGAAGTTGATCTTGAATTAGTCTGTATAATTTTGATAGAAGATTTATCTAGAAAACATAATGTATCTAATAGTTTCGTGAAAGAGTGGACACTTCATGAAAATCATGTATTCTTTGGTACTCATTATCTATTGTATCCTGATTTATTTTCTAAAACTTTTACACATGATAATGGTCTAGTTAATCTTCCTATTTCAACTATTGTTTGTTCTGATTCAGATTCAAATCACTGCAGAAGACCAATATAACCAACTCCAAGAGGCTATGCATGAAACCAAGGTTGAATATAATCCACCCATTGTTGAGTCTCTTGCCTATCCTTTTTAGATGCACATGAAGCTAATTCTCTACAGGTTATGTAAGAGGGAGAAGTTTGTTACACCACTTATTAGGATGATATGTGCAACATCTCTCTCCAAAATTCCTTAATCGTGTATTCTCCCAATGATTGTATTTTGCCTTAGGCCTCTCATTTAATTTGCAAAGATGTTTATGTTCATTAGAGAAATTTTGAGGTAAACAATGGGCCTCAAAACAAAAATATAAAACCAAAATCATCTTTATAAGAACTAATAGGATTCAATGTGATGATGTCAACCATGGGTGATGATTCACCATTTTTGGAGTTAAAAAAAATAAAAAAATTCAACTCTTATTTTCAAATTTTCTCCCTACAATTTTAATCAAATTTAAAGTGAGAACTTGTTGGATGCAAAATTTAATTCCTCATCCAAGGAGTACCCATGTAGCATACTTTCAATGGACCCTGATATAAGAAAAATGAGAAATATATGAAATAACGTGATTGCAATAATATTTTTCATGTATTTCTCATTTTTTGTTAGCAGGGTCCGTCAAAAGTATGCAACATGGGTACTCTTTAGATAAAGAATTAAATTTTGCATCCAATGAGTGATCATGCTCAAAATTTGAGTAAAATCACATGGAGATATTTCAAAACTATGAGTTGAAAAAATAGGTTTCTATTTTTTCCCTCTAAAATTTAATGATGCTATCTAATTTTATTTTATTATTTCTGCTATTATTTTATAATATTCCTTAAGAGGCTCATTTTAGACCTCAAAATTTCTCTAATAAGTATTCCTCATAATGAAATTTCTTCAAACACTTTTATTCCTTTTCAGGGTTCTTTTCTTGTAAATGTATTGATTTTTTAACTTTGTGAAGAATTGTCAAGAGAATGGGGCACTTCGATCAAGGTCGATGGTTATGTTAGGTATCAATAATCTTAATAAATCCTCTGAATTTATTTATATCCCTCCATGGTGTTCCTCTTTTGGTTTGTATCATGATAGAATTGCAAATTGGCTAGAACAGTCTTATCAAGCGAAGTTTCCAGAGGGTAGTAAGCAAATTTTTGCCTTGATTTTCAAAGAAGATATTCCAGGTAAGTATGATTTGTTAACTTTCACTTTCATTATGCTCAAATTCACATTGCTGATTTGGAACTTCTTTTATTTTACAAGACTGAAATTGCTTTAGTGGTTACACAAGATATATGATTACAGTTGATATTGTAACCATTGATTAGTTTAAAGTAGTTTAGGAGTAGATTAGTTATGTTTTGAATTTTTCTATTTTTTAGTTTAAATAGTGCAGTTGTGGGAGCTTGCTAGTGACGAATATAAGGATGTACCACAATCATAATGTTGTCAAGGAAAAGGGTTTAATTGTGATTATTTTTCTTTTATTCTCTTTTATTATGAGTAGTTTAAAATCATTAAACACGAGTTCTCTAAGAAAATCATTCATTCACAAAATTTTTCTTTATGAGAAGTTTAATGTTTTGGTTATCCTCTGCATTGAATTAAGTATCATAGTTTCTGACTTCTTAATTTTTTCAACTAGGGTCAAATTCCACATTGGACAACTCAGATGACCAAGGTGATGCTTGCATTAAATTCCTTTTTCTGAGAGGACCAAAAACGACCCAGAGATCACCTAATTTGGTTAAGCGGAAGTTAAGTTTTGAATTATTTTATTCATACATTCAAGAAAGCCTATAAAAGGAAGTGGCCCCAAGTTTATATCAACACAATTGATCAAGACAATTTCTATTGTTCTACTTTGTTTTGGTTTGCACAGGTTCATCGGAAGGATTTCACATAGGGTTCGAAATCACAATCGAAAGGTTCACTCTAAGTTAGGGTTTTCTGGATCTCGGTTGTTGGCACAGAACAAGCCATTTTTGTCCCTAGTCACAAGCACAACGTAGGCAATGGAGTGACTAAGGCTCTTTGGCCATTGGGATATAGTTTAGTGAGAGCAACTACAGGTTCAGAAGCAGATCAGAAGGTTCAGGTCCCCGATCGCTCATATAGAGTAGTCCTGAGAGCGACCATGACATGTTGGTTTCTCACACAACAAGAGTAAGGGAGTGAATCTATGTTTTAAGTGTATTGTACCACATTCACATGCATAAAGACTTCTTAAGAGCGATCATGTAGTCACAGTCGCCTGCATACAGTAACTGGGAGAGCAACAAGGGAGTTTTAGTTGCACACAAATAGTTTTGATGAGGGTGACCAGAGTTCAGATCTAAGGTTTGACATCGTGGCTTTAGTTTACTCCAGTGGTCTGGTAGATCTGGGTTTCTCTTTGCTGTGATATAGATCTGTAGATCTGTAGATTTGATTTATTATTATCCATTGCAGTCATATGTATTGGGCTCATTGCACTCACTGCTGAAATATTTTTATGACAATCTACTAAAGAAGAAGATTTGAAAGGGTTTCCCCCTAGTGGGGTTTTTCCCTGGTCTTGGACCAATCTGTTGTCTCTTATGGTTGTGTTTTTGTCTTCTTTATCACTGCACTTATATTATTCGTTCTTTAGTTATGTTTATGATTGATTATACTGCTAATAATTGGATGAATTGTTAATGAAAATATAAATTGGGCTAAAGCAATTCATACAACATAGAACAATCAGAAAATTTAACATGGGATCAGAGCTAAGGTGAAAGACAAGCCCAAAAGAAGACGAGATTTGAAGCCCTCTCATTCAGAAAGCAGATTCACTATTCAAGGTCAATATGTCATCCTCTACCTTCAAGGAGCATAAAAATTTGGGTGATGCATCAAACTTCGCTGCATGGAAAGTCAGATTGGAAATCATAGCTGACAGCAATGATGTGCTAGAATACATTCAAGAAAGGATGTGCAATCCTCCAGAAAATTCTTCCGCTTCTCTCAAGAACAGGTATAAGAAAGGTGAGTCTAAATCAAATAAAATTACAGTTGGTGGTTTACAATATCATTTACTTGCTTATGTTGGGAATTTAAGAAAGTCTAAAGATATGTATGACAAGATAACCAACATGTATGAAGTCAACAACCTGAATGAGATCATCACCTTGAAAGATCAACTCAAGGAAACTAAGATGAAGAAAGGGGAAGCTGTCCAATCTTACACTATGAGGATCTCTCGTCTTAGAGATTAATTGTAGAGGGTTGGAGAAAATGCGCCTGACAGGGAGCTAGTAGTTGTGACTCTTAGAAGTCTCCCCCCTATTTGGGAAACCTTCATTACTACTATCATGAACAAAAATTTCCTTTTTTAATATCATGAAATCATTTGAAAAATCACTCAAGAAGAATCTAGGATGATAGAAAGAGGAAGGATTCAAAAGCATGAAGAAGGAGAGCTCGTTGCATACATCACTCATGTCAAAAGAAAGAAGATAAGAAGACATTCAACAAGGGACCCTCCTTCAAAAAATACAAAAAGAAGGAACGGTAGATCAACATCTCATGTTGAATGCTTCAATTGTCACAAGAAGATTCATTATGCATGAGACTATCTCGAGAAAGGAAAGATGCTACACTACAATATTAGAGGAAACTACGATAACAAAAGAAGAAGAGACAATCAAAGAAATAAGCGTGAAAAAAAATATGATAGATGAAGAAGAGACTCCTCAAGCGACTATGAAGAATTTCATCCTCCTCAAAAGAAGTCAAGGGCTCCCAAGTATAAAAATAATGCTATAAATAAATCTGAATACATTCTCATTTCCACTATTACTAGTTCTTCTCCACCAGATTCGTCGGAAAGTTGGTTGGTTGATAGTGGGGCCACTCATCATTTATGTGGTGATAAGGAAGTCCTCTCTAATCTGGTAAAGAGGGAGACTAAGCTAAAGATCATTCTTGGAGACAACTCTACTCATCCTGTGAAAGGCTTTGGGTCTGTCAAATTTCAGTTGAATTATGGGAAATCAGTTCTGCTGCATGATGTTATGTATGTACTTGGATTAATGAAGAATCTGCTATCTATATCCACATTGGAAGATAAAGGGATGAATGTTTTCTCCATCAAAGGTAAATTTTTAACTTGGCCCACTCATTCACATATGATGGATGCCTTCACAATAGGATCAAGATTTGAAGAACTCTATAGGGTCATTGGAAGACCTCTCCAAGCATTGGTTGATAATACCAATCATTTGAGTGAATTATGGCACCACACACTGGCTCATATTCACTATGATGCACTTCCGAAATTGAAGAAATTGGTCTATGGTATTCCCAATGTTTAGGCCCATCATGATGGAGTTTTTTCAGGTTGTGCAAGTGGAAAGAAAACAAGGGGACCACCTCCCTCTAGTAAGAACAAGACAAATGACATCCTCCATCTCATTCATCTGATATATGTGTTCTGATGCTTTTACATTTTTTTGGTCATATCTACTACAATATCTTTATTGATGACTTCTCAAGAAAGACACAGATATACTATCTTAATCACAAGAATGAAGCCTTTGAAACATTCAAGGAATAAAAAGCCTTGACCGAAAATCAATCAGGAAAGAAAATCAAAGTGTTCAGGTCTAACAATGGAGGAGAATACATGTCAAAACAATTCATAGCATTTTGCAAGAAAGACGAAATCAAGAAGGAAACAATTTTTCCATATACTTCTCAACATAATGGTCTAGTTGAAATGAAGAACATGTCTATGTTAGAAGCTACACATGCTATGATCCATGATCAAAAGGTGCCAAAGTTCCTTTGGGCTGAAGCTAAATCGACTGTTGTATATGTTCAAAATAGGGTGTCTCATCCAGCATTAGAAAAAAAGACTCCTGAAGAAATATTCACAGGCATTAAGCTTGATTTCAACCATATTCAGGTATTTGGATGCCCAATATATTTTCATGTGTCGAAGGACAAAAGGAACAAATTGGAAGCTACTGGTAGAAAAGGTATGTTTCTGCATTATTGTGAAAAATCTAAAGCATATAGAATTTATATTTTTAGTTAGAGGAAGGTCGGAATTAGTAGGGATATAACATTTGATGAAGATACAGCTCTTGTAAAAGCAAGAGATCTTCCTCCACCTCCTCCTCCCAAGGAAGAGAGTAATGACTAGGATATTCTAGATGGTTCATTCGTAGCTGAGTCCGATAAGGTTGATGATCCCATAGAGCCTATGGATCCATTAGATCCTCCTTCAAGTGATCCTCCCTCTAAGGAGAGACACTTTGGCTCTGCGATACTTTACAGGATATCAAAAGAAATGCCCCCATTCGTAGATCATTTAGAGAAAAATTTTGTAAGGATCTTATGGCTAAAGAATATGAATCTATTATGAAAAATTATGTATGGGATGTACCTAAACTAAAAAGGAATTCTATTGTGACTTCAAAATGGATATTCAAAATAAAACATGGAATTGATGGCAACATTGAGAAGTATAAAGCAAGGTTTGTAGCTCGAGGCTTCTCTTAGAAGGAGGGTGAAGATTATGATGACATATTTGCTCCCGTAGCTCGATATACAACCATTTGTTCTATAGTTTCCCTTTCTATGAGTCAGCAATGGACTCTTCATCAGATGGATGTAAATACTTCATTCCTTCATGTCATGTTACAAGAGGAGGTATATGTTGAACAACCACAAGGATTCAAAGTGGAAGATCAAAGAACACATGTTTGCAGTTTGAAGAAGGCATTGTATGGTTTGAGTCAAGCTCCCCAAGATTGGTATGCAGGTATTAATAGTTACTTACTGAAGTTGGGATTCACAAGAAGAAATGTCGATCCCAACCTTCACTTCAAGATAGTCCAAGGCATGCCATTGATTTTGGTTTTGTTATCACTCCAAGAAACTCTCCTAGGTTGTAGCTCAGAGATGCCTAGTAACATATAATCTTCAATATTGTTCTTTGAACTATTGGAATAAATGATGGTTTGGATCAATTTAGATAACCATTTCAGCTTTGTTTTCACACATTGCATGCATGAACGCTCTCACCAATACTAGGATTTAGACCACTGATGCTCAATAAGTTATAAATTCAAAGGATAGATGGAGAATACTGACTATACCAGCAAATTGCATACATAAACATACATCAATGGCTAGCTACAGACAACAAAAGAGAATACTGACTGTATTGGTAGATGCATATATGAGCACATATGGATGTCTAGCTACACGCAGTAAAGAAGCTTGCAAATCTAATATATCAAAGCAAAGATAAGATGACAGTTATTTGGCCTTATACACAAAGAAAACATGAACAAATTGTTCAAGTGCAATCATAGAACAACAAAGAGAATGGACATTGAACATATAATGGAAAAAGAATCTTATATTGCTAGAAAGAAGATAAGAAGCTTGAATGAACAGAGGAGGAATAATCTCCAAGAGTTGAACCTCTATTACATCTTAGTTTTAGCTACTTAAAGCCTATCTATAATGCTCTTGAGCTCTCTAGAAGGCTCGGAGTCTTAATCTACCTGATATGCATTGTTAACTGATTTGATGCCCCCTAGGCACGCATGGGATTGGATTTTTCTGCTTCTAACATCAGAGTAACCTATTTCATATATTTTTGATGGCTTGTTGCGATGTCTGGAAATTTTCTTGTGCCATAGATGCTCCATAACGTTTGTTGGTATGGGTGTTGCACTGTCTGTGATGTTGATGCTCCCTAATCTTGTTTGATTCAGGTTGCGGCATGCTATGGCCCTTCCAATGATTTAACAAGGCATGTTTCTGTTATGGAAGAACATCACTGCCCCTAGGGTGGACCTCTGTTGAAAACAATGTGTATTTATGTTTTAAACAGAAAACACAATCATCACTGCTAAATCCTGCCTTCTCTATCCTCTAGGAGTTCAATGGTCTTCAAAAATGGTTTATTCTTCTCTCGGGTCCACCCCAATCGCCATCGCAATTCACAAAAGCCTGCATCTTATGTGTCTTCCTTGTATTTCGAAATCTGCAAAAAACACTAAAAAACTCATGAAATCGGCTTTGGCGGACTTGAAACAATATATATTTTAACTTTGAAACCCTTTCAGGTCTGGGATGTATCGCTATCGGCGATGCCAAGTGTTCCTTTGTATTTTCATTATATAACAAATATTTCGGGAAAATACATTAAAACGGCCTTCCCGCGGATCTCAAATTTTATATATTTCAACTCATAATGCCATTGGGACTGGTTATCGAGTCGCTGTCACATATATATAAAGGCCCCACCCCAATATGTGATATTGCGATGTGATCTGACTACAATTGCATATCGCTCCTGCCCCGGGCTATTTGTAAGCACTCCATGCTATCTTTGATAGCGATCGCCGATCACAATTGTCGTTTCCTTTGGGCCCGTGCCGATTTCCGCTGATTGCCTGTGCTAATACGACCCGCCAATCAAATCTGGATCATTGATTGGCTAGATATAACAGCTGCTATGCTTTCTCATTTTAAGCCTACGACACATGGTTTTTCACTGATTTTTTAGTTGTTTGGCCTCCTGATAGTGTTCTTCCTCCCCTTTAAGGGCTTTCCTCTTATGCTAGTTCAGAATTTTGAATGATCTTTAAGCAAATGCTGAAGATTTCAAGGCCATTAATGGATCCATTAGCATGTTTTTAAGCAAATTTGGAGATCTTTAGAGCCTATATGGATAAATTTGTGGGCCTTTTGCCAGCAAAGCTAACACTGGCTCCTTCTGTGGATGAAATCCTCCCTGTGCGGTTTCAAGGATCACAGATCAATGCCTTTCCTGAAAAAACAAATTCAAATATTCCTTCTAGTGTTCCATTGGGCATGGAGTATATTTTATAATGAAATAAAAACTGGAAAAATATATTTACAGTGACAAGGCTTTAAAGCCTTAAACAAAATAAAGTTTCAAGAACCGCCCATTTATTGGACTACCAATAGTGTCTTCTCCTTCTAGACTGTGCAGAATGAATGTATTGTTCTACTGAACTTGAGCGATGATAAAGGGACCTGTCCATAAGGAGTCAAACTTGCCATGACTACCTCTCTTTTCCTTGAATGCATCCAATTTAAGCACCCAATCACCAACTTGGAAATTGTCCACTTTTTTCCTTCCTGTCAAAGGTTTCTTTGATTGCCTTCTAATGATCCTTTGACTTCTCAACCAGCTGCTCTTTGATTTGTTGTAGTTCAACTAGGTTATTCATCCTTCTTACCATATCATTCTCTTCATCTTGTTCTTCTTGCAAGAACTTAGCCACAGGGAGAATGAGCTGGATGGGGAAAACAACATAAGTGCCATAAACCAGTTTGAATGGAGAGTTCCCTATGGACTTTTTTATGGTAATTCTATCAGCCCATAATGCAAACTTAAACTTGGAATCCCAACTCTTTTTGTTGTCATCTAATAGTTTTTTGATTACCCTTACCAGACTCTTGTTAGGTGATTATGCCAGGCCATTTCCTTGAGGATAATAGGAGGAGAATGCACCACTTGAATGCCCATGGATTCAGTCATGTCCATCAATTCTTTTGCCTTGAAAGTTGTTGCATTATCAGTGACTAGTTTGGTTGGGCAACCAAATCTAGTGAAAATATTCTCAGTCAAGAACTTTATGACAACTTGATGATTGGCCTTCTTAGTGGGTATAGCCACAATCCACTTGGTGAAATAATCAGTGGCTACTAACATCCATTTTTTTTGGCCACTGGAATGTGGGTTGATCTCGCCTATAAAGTCCAAGCCCCACTACTATAAGGGACCATTGACATGTATTGGCTTTAAGGGCAGAGATTTTAATTGTTGTCTTCCTTCAAACCTCTGGAACTTGTCACAAGATTTTACAAAAGAAAACACATTAGGGGACAGAGTAGGCCAGTAATACCCAGCCCTCAAGATTTTCTGAGCTGTGGTTTTCCGACAGTGTTGCCCTCCACAAACGCTATAATGGAACTAGTGTATGACTTCCATGGATTGTTCTTTATCTAGACACCTCAAGAGGATTCCTGATGGGTCTTTCCAATAAAGAAGATTTTTATCAATATAGAATTTGGCTGATCTGAGTTTAATGGCATGATCTTGACTTGAGCTAAGCCTGGGAGGGACTTCTAGCTTTTGCAAAAAATGAACTATGTTGTAATACCATTCACATGTGGCTAGATTTTCAGCCAAAGACTGATTCTGCTTTTGCTCTTCTACTGCTCCCTCTGTCTGCTCATTATTTGAGTTTAGACTCATGGAATTTATATCTAACAAGCTACAATTTTCTTTGGCCATAAGTTTAGCCAAACCTTGGCCTTTGACAAGCTTAGTGGGCTTCACCTCTATGTTAAACTTTATGAATTTTGCAATCCATTTATCTCTCTTCCCATCAATATCTGACTGAGTTAAGACCTCTTTGACTGACGCTGAAGGTACATATGCAGCTACTTTGGAATGCATAATATAAATTTTGAAGGTATTTAAAGATTTTATGAGAGAATATTAAGCTTGCTATTCAATAAGGTCATACCTTAGTTCAGCATCCCTTAAGGTTTTGCTGAAAAAGGCCATGAGGTGCTCTATGCCTTCATCATTTTTATGTAATGGAACTGCTACAAGTGTATCATAAGAGGCAAAAGAGAAGATACAAAACTCCTTAGTGTAATTCAGGCTGATTAGAGTGGGAGCTTCCATGATGTCTTGCTTGATGGCTTCAAAAGAGCTTCTTGAAGCCTCTTTCCATTTTATTTCTGATCCTTTCTTCAGCATGGAAGTGATCTCTTTTACTAACTCTGCAAAGTTTGGAATGAACCTCCTTACAAAATTAATCTTACCCGGGAAGGATTGGATGTCCCTTTTTGACCTTGGGATGGACAATGTCTGAACGACTAAACCCTTGCTAGATCAATCTTCACAGCTTCAGCAGAAACATTATGTCCCAAAAGTTTGCCTTATTCTAGAGCAAACTATGACTTCTTTGGGTTCACTGAAATTCCAAATTGTCTACACTTTAGGAAAACCTTACTCAATTGTTGTAAATGGTCTTTCTGGCTACTGGAGAAGATTGTTATTTCATTGAGATAAATAAGGACAAACTTGCCCTTCTCTCCCACAAAATCTATGTATATGGCCCTCTGAAAAGTAGCCCCAGCATTCATGAATCCAAAAGGCATTTTGGAGTACATGAAAGTGCCCCAAGGAGTAGTGAAGGATGTCTTTTCCTGATCTTTAGGATGTACAACAACCTGATTGTAACCTGAAAATCCATCTAAATAAGACATGACTCTAGCCCCTAACACTCTTTGTAGCAAGTGTTCCATCTTAAGCAAGGGATAGTTATCTTTTTTAGAGCATTTGTTCAGATTTCTGAAGTCAACGCAAAGCCTGATTTCTCCATTTTTCTTTCTCACTACCATAAGGTTAGCTATCCATTTTGAATACCTTAGGGGAACTATAATTTTGGCATCCAACAAATTCTTGATCTCTTTCTCAATGAAAGGCAATAAGAGAGGGCTGATAGTTCTTAACTTCTACTTAAAAGGGGTGGTATTCTTTTCCAGTGGAATCTTATGTTGTATGATATTTGTATCATAAGTTTTACGATCATTGTATTCCTAGGCAAAAATATCAACAAATTGCTTCATGAGGGCACAATACTTGGAATTCTAGGTAGAAGACAAATGGGTGGACAGATTGATGAATTTCGGATGGGTTGGGCTCCCATTATTATGTTTATAGACAATAGACTCATTTTTTGTTTTGGTTAGCTTATAGGGTACATCGTTATGATCTAAAAGATTCTCTAGAGGTACCAATCCTTTTGGTATGTGATTACTAGGCAGCTAGACGATATTTCCTCAGCCGATCTTGTTTTTTAACTTGGACTGGCCGCATTCTTCCTTGGTGTCATTTTCTTGATCAATGCATGTTTCAGCAAATTCCTCCACGACTTGTAAAAACTTGTTAATTTCCTGATAGTCTTCAAAAACTCTCCAATATTTGACATTGTCAGGCAGAGACAGTTTGTATTTTACCTGAACTTCATATGTCAATTTAGGAGGCAAGGGAGGAATAAACATGCTAGCAGAGACAACAAGGGAGTCAGTAAGCTAGTTCTTCATTCTTGGAATATAAGAAACACTGAAATCATTAAAATAATCCCTGAGCCTCCATACCTCATCTCTATATGCTTTCAGCATTGGATTCTTAGCTTGGAAAGTTTTATTGACATGCTAAATGATGAGGTCTTCATCTCCAAACACTTTCAAGCCTCTAATGCGCATTTCTTTAGCAACGTTTAACCCAGAATCAAAGCTTCATACTCTGTTATGTTGTTTGTGACCTGAAAAGGTTAATTTGAAATATAAATGAATATATTCCTGTGTTGGGGACACAAGTACTATGCCCACCCCTACAACTTCTTTAGAGGAAGCCCTATCAAAGAACATATCCCAAATCTGTGGGTTTTCTTCTTTTGTGATTTGGAAAACTAGTTTCTTGATCTGTGTGGAGGTCAACTAGGATTCTTCAATATGAAGAATACATTCTCCAAAATCAATGTCAACAACATAGATGGGATGATTAGTAGGGTTCTTCTCATCGTTGATGATATAAGCCAATTGTTCCTCTCTGTATAATCTCTTGCTCTCATCTTCGAAAATTGGGACAGTAGCATAGGACAAATCATTTTGTAATGATCCACCTAATCTCTTGATCCAACCTTTGGAAAGTAACATGGAAAATTTGGGAGGTACATCAACTACCACAATATCCATGATCATGCTTTTCATAGGAAGCTGAGACAAAGTGATGGCTAGGTCCTTGATTAATCCTAGACATTTCACCTTTCTAGAGTCAAAAGAAAACAGGTCATGATAAGTCTTAGTGATTTCAAGACCCAACTCATCCATGACAACCTTGGGCATTAGATTATGGCTGGCTCCAGTGTCCAAAAGGTAGTTGTGAAGGATTTTTTCATGAATAGTCAGAGAGACATAGGATGATGGGGAGCTGTCTTCACACTTTTCAATCATTGGGCTGAGAATAACAACTGGCTTGTCATCTTGCAGATTTACATAGTCAGTGGAGGCTTGGATGGCTTTAGGCTCAAGGGCCTTGAGGATGGACCTTTTGAAGGACTCATTCTTCACTAGTTCAATCAGAGCATAGGTATTCTTAGCTTCTGAATTTCTGATTGAAAACTGAAAGGAGGAGACTTGTCAAGGCCTCTTACCTCATGAGCTAGAGCTTTGAGGATGATGGGATCAACTGCTGGTTGTTTTTTCTTATTTTCTTGCTTTAAAGAAGGGACAACAGCTCTTTGAATGGGAGCTTCCTTGGCATTATTTATCTTTGACCTCAAATTATATGTTTGCTGATCTACAATTTGTAGAATAGCTTCATCAGCCCATTCTTGGTTGATCTGGTCATTGCATAATGACTTTTCATAGGCAGCTGAGGTCAAAAAGGAAGCACTGCCTTTGTCTTCTAGACAATGGATCTCATCATCTTCTTCAAACTGCTCTTCTTCCATGACTACATTTTGAAAAGGAGCCTTCACCTTTGGTCTTCATTAGCATCATTGTTTCTTTGCAAAATCTACAACTGCTCATTTGTTCTTCTATATGGATTTCGATTTGTATTTCTTGGGGAAAATGTATTAGGTATTCTTCCTTTCCCCGGGTGCTACTCAACCTTCAATTTAGAGATTTCAGAGGCTAATGACTCGATCATTTTGGTCATTTTATCTATCCTAGGATTAGAGGATGATGAATAATCACCCCTCTGTCTTCTTCTATCAACATTTCCCTTAAGCTTCTCTGTAACCATGATCTTTGATTCTACTTCTAATGCTGCATCCTGCATGTCAGCCAAAGTAGCACATCGCCTTTCTCTCAACAGTTGGTAGAAGTCAAAATCAAGAGCACTGGCATAGGTGATTTTAGCAAATGTAGTAGTGGGTTTTACTTCAG
The DNA here is from genome assembly GCA_000404065.3 of Pinus taeda. Lineage (NCBI taxonomy): Eukaryota > Viridiplantae > Streptophyta > Pinopsida > Pinales > Pinaceae > Pinus > Pinus taeda. The sequence goes on along the minus strand of APFE030123215.1, from coordinate 18,319 downwards.
CTAGTATCTTGTTGTACATATGGTTAAACCTCTTATTAAAATCAGATAGCAACTCACCATTTTCCCCCTTTAAGTTCCCAAACTTAGTGTGGTAATAGAGGAGATCCTTCTTATTGCCCCAATTCTTTAGGAATGCATCATCTAAAGCTTCAATATCTGCTATAGATCTTGGGGTTAGTTCTCTAAACCATTTTCTAGCCTCTCCATCTAGGTTTTGGACAAAGACTCTCATTCGCACATCATCTTCACTAATGTCCAGATTATCAGCATAGCTATAGAATGATTCAAGATGTTCTTCAGCAGTAACACCTTCAGTCCTAGTGAACTTAGGCCTATATTTCTGATATTCTCTAGTAGGCATGGCATTCAGAGGAGTGGGCGGTATTAGTGGTCCATACCTAGCAGCAATGATTCTTTCCATTTTGGTAGGTGCTTGTGGACCTGCCATAGATGTGGTGGATAACAGAGTACTGGAAGTCTAAATGATAGAGGGATGGGGAGTGACTGATAGGACTAAAGGAGTATGATGGATGGGAGGTGAGGTTTCCTTTGGGCTTAAAGCAAAAGGAGAACCTAAATAATAAGGAGCTTTATGAATCTCTGAGAGTTTTTCTTCACTGCTAGTATTAGATGCTATACTCTCAACATGTATTTGTTCTATTACAAGCCTTTCTTGAAGAGATATAGAAGATTGTTTAGGTTTACCTGATCCTGATGCTCCTTTCTGTAATACCTTTCTTTCTTTGATGATTTTTTCAGGGTCAGGTATTGGGTTAGCTTGTAGCTTTTGAGGATTTCTCTGAGTATGCCTCACAAACTAAGTGAGAAATATGAAGTGGAGTCACCAAGAGGTTCAACCTCCAGTAGAGTCGCCAGATAGAATATTACAACCAGAAATGTGCCCAAACTTTGTCTATCATCAAAGCTAGATCTATGTCATTTCCTAGGGAAGCAAAGCTTCAGTTTCCTGTCCCCGACAATGGCACCAATTATGTTATCACTCCAAGAAACTCTCCTAGGTTGTATCTTGGAGATGCTTGGTAACATATAATCTTCAATATTGTTCTCTGAACTATTCGAATAAATGATGGTTTGGATCAAGTTAGATAAACATTTCAGCTCTGTTTTCACTTAATGCATGCATGAACACTCTCACCAATACAAGGCTTTAGATCACTAATGCTCAATAAGTTATAAATTCAAAGGATAGAAGGAGAATACTGAGTATACCAATAGATTGCATACATAAACATACATCAATTGCTAGCTACAGGCAGCAAAAAAGAATATTGACTGTACTAGCAGATGCATATATGACCACATATGGATGGCTAGCTACAGGCAACAAAGAAGCTTGCAAATCTAATATATCAAAGAAGAGATAAGATGATAGTTATCTAGCCTTAAACACAAAGGAAACATGAACAAATAGTTCAAGTGCAAGAATAGAACAACAAAGAGAATGGACATTGAACATATAATGGAAAAAGAAGCTTATATTGCTAGAAAGAAGATAAGAAGCTTGAATGAACAGAGAAGGAATAATCTTCAAGAGTTGAACCTCTATTACATCTTAGTTTCAGCTATTTATAGCCTGTTTACAATGCTCCCAAGATCTCTAGAAGGCTCAGAGTCTTAATCTTCCTGATATGCATTGTTAACTGATTTGATTCCCTCTAGGCAAGCATGGGATTAGACTTTTTTGCTTCTAACAACAAAGTAACCGATTTCAAATATTTTTGATGGCTTATTGCACTGTCTAGGAGTTTTCTTGTGCCAGAGATGCTCCATAATGTTTGTTGGTATGGCTATTGCACTGCCTGTGTTGTTGATGCCCCTTGATCTTGTTTGATTCGGGTTGCAACGTGTTGTGGCCCTTCCAATGATTTAAGAAGGCATGTTTCTGTTATGGCAGAACAACGCTGCCCCTGTGGTGGACCTTTGTTGAAAACAATGTGTATTTCTATTTTAAACAAAAAACACAGTCATCACTATTAAATCTCACCTTCTCTGTCCTTTTGGACTTCAAAGGTCTTAAAAAATGGTTTATTCTTCTCTCGGGTCTGCCCCGGTCACCATCGTAATTCGCAAAAGCCTGCATCATGTGTGTCTTCTTTGTATTTGGAAATCCACAAAAAACACTAAAAAACTCATGAAATCGACTTTGGTGGACTTGAAACAGTATATATTTTAGCTCTAAAACCCTTTTGGGTCCAAGCTATATCGCTATCGGCACTACGAAGTGTTCCTTTGTATTTTCATGATATAATGAAAATACGCTAAAATACATTAAAACGACCTTCCCATGGATCTCAAATCTTATATGTTTCAACTCATAATGCCATCGGGTTCGGTTATCAGGTCACTGTCACATATATGTAATGGCCCCGCCCCTTAGTCAACGTCGATGCGATATTGTGATGCAATCTGATCGCAATCGCATATCACTCCTACCTTGGGCCATTTGTAAGTGCTCCATGCTATCTCTGATAGCGATCGCTGATTGCAATTGTCATTTCCTTTGGGCCTGCGCCGGTTTCCACCAATTGCCTATGCCGATGTGACCCGTCGATCAGATCTGGACGGCTAATCGGCCAAATCTGACGACTGCTATGCTTTCTAATTTTAAGCCTGTGACACATGGTTTTTCACTGATTTTTCAGTGTTTTAACCTCCCAATAGTGTTCTTCCTCCCCTTTAAGGGCTTTCCTCCTACACTAGTTCCGATTTTTGAATGATCTTTAAGCAAATGCTGAAGATTTCAAGGCCATTAATGGATCCATTGGCATGATTTTAAGAAAATTTGGATACTTGTAGAGCCTATATGGATCAATTTATGGGCCTTTTTCCGACAAAGCTAACAAGTTTCATATGTTGACGATCTATTTTTGACAGGTAGTGAGCCTCTAATGATCGAATGTAAGAGGAAGCTAGCCTCTGAGTTTGAGATGAAAGGCCTTAGTCTCTTGCACTACCTTTTGGTCCTTGAGGTGTGGAAAAATCCTGGTGAGATTTTCCTTTCACAAGGAAAATATGGTGTAAAGTTGCTAGAAATATTTGGAATGACTTAATGTAAATCCATGGTTACACCGATGGAAATGAACTTCAAGAAGTTATTTGGATATGTTGCAAGACTAGACTTGGAAAATCCATCCTAGTATAGACAACTGAGTGGGGCTATGATATTCCTTGTGAACACCAATCTAGACATAAGTTATGCAGTAAACACATTGAGTCAATTCATGACCAAGTGCCACCACACACATTGAATAGCTACCAGACACATATTGAGATATTTTCATGGGTCGATCACACTTGGTCTGAGATATTCTGCAAGAAATTTTCAACTTCATGGATACACTGATGCTAATTGGGTTGGAAATGTTATCGACAAGAAAAGTACATCTCGATATCTTTTTAGCCTTGGATCTACCATGATATCCTAGATAAGTAGGAAACAATAGTCTGTAGAATTGAGCACAACTAAAGAAGAATGAATTATTGCTAGTATGGCTAGCTGCAAAGCAGTCTGGTTAAGGAAGCTCTTTGGAGAGCTATTTGAGTAGGTCCTAGATACTACAATGATATACTCTGACAACAAGAGTGGAATCCATTTGGCAGAAAATGTTGTGTTTCATGACAAGTCCAAGCATATTGAGATTTGATATCATTTCATTCAAGACATGATGCAGAGAGGAGTTGTCAATCTCCATCATATATCTAGAGATGAAAAAATTGCAGATACTGTCACCAAGGGATTACCAAAGAGAAATTTCTTAGTTTTCAGAAAAAAAACTTGGATTGATGGATGTAGCCCCTCTGAATAAGGGGTAGTGCTGATTGAGGACATTAAGCAAACTCTTCCTACCCTACTTGAGTTCCTAGGGTGAGGAATTGAGATACAAGGCTCCTGGGGTTGAAGGAACTCTAGGAAATAGGGTGTTACCATATCTATTACCCAGGGTTAAAGAATGATTCTGCCTTGTCTTTATATGGTCAAAGAAATTTAATCCCCTTCTTTTTCTTTGCAGAGTATATCCCGATCGACATCATACCCACAAGCAAGCCAGCTTGATGGGAATACCGCTCCTCATTTTGGCCAACGAGTTGAGAGTGTACAACCCAAGTTGATTATGATACATGTGTTCTACCACATGACTATTGAGGGTCATTGGTGGGAAGATCAGTGGGAAATAGGATTGGTTTGAGGATATGATCCCCCGATCAGATTCCATGGTTGAATATGTGCTCCCATGTATGATATATTATCATATTTCTCAGTATGGGTGGATGCTATTTCTCCCTGATTATTATTCTTCTAGATTTGAGAAATTTCTAGTGGATAGAGTTGAGCAGAGATAGTCAAATCATCATAGGATGATGCAAAGATCAACTAACAGATATTGGTAGGTGGAATTCTTCCTAGTTGAGAGGGTGTTAAATTTTGAAACTAGTGTAAAATTCCACATCAGACAACTCAAATGACCAATATTATTCTGGCATTAAATTCCTCTTTTCGAGAGGACCAAAAATGACCAAAAGATCACCTAATTTGGTTAAGTAGAAGTTAAGTTTTGAATTATTTGATTCATACATTCATTATGGAATGGGTCAGCCTGTTGTAGCAACTACAACACCCTCCCAAATTTTGGCCTGCATCCAAATTTCAGAGTCTTCCTTAGTTTTCCCTTTGATGGTAACAAACACTCAAGCTCATCCCATGAACTCTTGTCAATTTTTCACACCCTTTTGCTTGATCAATCGTTGGTCGTCTTTTGGCATGTGGATCACTATGTCATGCTTGCGAGTTTGTTTTGGAAAATTTGAAGGTTTTTCTTTGTGTGTATGAGTTGTTTTTGCTCTTTCAACATCGATCACAGTCACACACAAAGTTGTAAACATTGTCTCGCAAGTTTCGTCACGGTCGTTCGAAGGCATATTTCAACTGCTGCTCTTAACCTTGTAGTCAGTCTCACTTAGCACATGTTGTCTTGCTGGTTTGAGGTGTGTTGTCATCGATTCATGCTAAATGTGTGATTGCATTGTCATGTATGCAAAAGTATACTTGCTCTCAGACTTCGTGAATTTTCCTGAAAATCTGTCGAACGAACAACCCTTCGTCAACTAGACCTGATCTCAATGACCTTGCACTACTACCCAGAACTCTACAAAGCTTGAGGCTTTCCTCCAGGAAGCCTACACTATACAACTCTAGAAATGATATAGCTGATTGACTCTCAAAACTGTGCAAAAGTTGTCCCAGAACCCAATCCAGTCTACACTTCCGGCAAGATCTCCCATCAAGCCTCTGGTTGGTTAACTGGAGAAAAGAGGCACATGCTAGAAGAGTTGCTCGCAGTCGAACAAACACATGAATCACATCGAGAAAGCGAGTGAAAGAGTCACATTCACATGCACCACCAAGCATAGACCAAGACCATCAAAGACCCTGCGCACTTTGCCATGCGGAGGTGAAGAAATATTACACCGAGAGCATACCATCAGTTAGCAGCACAACAACTCAACATGAACACCACAATCAACCAGTACATGTCAACAGTGTCATGTCAAGTTGAGTCATGAGTTGCCTCAGCCACATCACTACTATGGGCCATACTTGTTGTAATCAGTGTAATGTAAAGTGGAAGTCCAGGAGACCCACATATGAAGTCGAAGAGTCATGTAAAGTCGAAAAGTCATAGGAAGTCAAGTAGACATGAGGGAATTCGAAGAGTCACAAGGGTCAGTTATTCTCCCTTGGCTATATATAACCCCTTGTTGTATGAGCAAAGGACTTTTCACCTTGGCTCCTCCCACATAGCATTGTGAGTCTGTAGTCTATTCTTCAAGGAGAAAGGAGTGGCTCCAATGTCCCACTACTAGGACTCGTGATGTATGGTATACAGATGTGTCTTGGGTCTCTTTCTTAATTCAGAAGCCAGTCTTAGGCCAACATGTTTTCATGCATTTTTTGCATTCGTTTATAAGACTACTCTTTAAACATTTGTAATGCATGTTTTCTTAACCTGTAATAAGATAGTTGAACTAATTCAGTTAGTTTAATACTCATATTGTTGAAGATATGTTGTACTATTTACCATTGTTGTTCTATCCGTGTGGACTAATCCACCAGAAATTATGTTGAGCACTAGAGAAGGTATGTAATTACCACTCATTTTGTCATCTTTTCCTTGAATTCATAACTTCTTCACATTATGAAATAAGTATATGGTGAAAGATTATGATAGAATCTAGAAGATTTGTATGCAATGTAAAATGACTAATAATTACCCTTTTCCTATGCAGAAAAAGGAGAAAACGGAAGATCATTGTTCTAAAGGAAAAGACAAGACAAGGTTAACTGTTGTCCCTTTGACAGGGAACTGTATCCAAACAAGGCAATCTAAACTAGAGCATATAAGCCAGGAAAAGGAAGAGAAGATACCAAATCGACGTAAGAGAAAACGAAGATAATTGAGAACTAACAGTATGGAAAATCCCTTAGGATCCTTTGATCCTGAGGGATTGCTACCTTAACGATTCTCTGTATCATTGATATCTCTGCTCGACTGCTATAAGAAGAGGCAGCATTGCTAGCCCAAGGGACGAGACTATTGTGGTTTTTATGAAACTTATTGTTGTAATTGGAACTTTGATCATCAACTCTCTCTAAGAGCAATTACTGTAACTCTGTTTTGATGCGTAATATGCAAACTTTGGTTGTTGTTCCATCTTTGATTCTGGAGTAATCTTAAGCAGTGTGTCCCTAGAGGCTATGGGCACAGCCCTGGTGGATCACTTGATCCTGTACCATTATTTTCTGATTCGTGTGTGGTTTGATTTCTTTTATCTGCTCTGTTCAGTAATCTGATGTTCCTTACTATTTTACATGTCCGTTGTTTTATATTTCGTCTACTTGAATAAGTAATGTTATTCTCTACAACAAGAATGTTATGCTATTCATTCTAACTTTATATCGCATCGTTGTTCCTTTAAACAACTGATATTATCATGTAACATTGTTGTTCCTTACAGATTGTCATTTCTGTTCAATTACAGAGTAATAGTGCTGTATATTCGTAAATCGGTATTATTGTGTATTTATCCATGGTTTACTTTTAAACGTGATTACTGTTCATTTGGGATTGTTGTTCCATCATGATCACAATTGTTGTTCCTTTATAACCGTGATTCATACTTGTTATATTAGAGCTCAGATTGTTGTTCCTTTTAATATAGGAGTGTTGTGTGCAATATTCGATTGGGTTTTGCTGTGTATTTACATTTGGTTTAAATTGCTATTCAATATTTCATTTCTGTTAGTTCACTGTCCTATTTCCATTTGTTGTTCAAATCATTTCTAAAGCAGAGATTGTTGCTCAATTCCTGTAGGATACAATTATTGCTTCATTCATTTCTGTAGGTTAAGGCTTTGCTGTTCAATCCTGTTAGATAGCTTAGTCATTGTTCCATTTCCTGTCATTTGAATTACCATTGCTTTGATGTGTATAACGATTTGAAACTATAGTGAACATTGACATATGTTTTCTAGTTCCTAGGTTGATGATCTTTTCCTTGAATGTTTTTTAATTGCATCAGTTTACAAAGGGAAGAGTTACCGTTACTGTACCCTTGAGTAATAAATTGTTGTAGCTTTTTGAGTGCATGATTTGAGTTTTAAGTTTCTTTCTGAAATTATATTTTATTCCAAGCATCCATTTACTCTTGTATTTAAATCACTATACTACTAGCATTACTCTGAAAAATGACCACCTCAAACTGAGTACAATCTTTGAGATAACAAATCGTTCCTGGATTGATAATTAATGTAGGGTAAATAGAAGTGGAAAAGACCCTTTTTATTTCTCGACATTTTGGCGTCGTTGCCGGGGAAGAGTGTAGCCATTTGTTTCCTTTTTAGAGTAGTGTAAGTACCTACTATGAATGAATTGAGTTTTAAAAATGAAGGTAAGAACTTGTGTACGGAGCATGTAACAACCCTGCTCCTTTGCCCGCTTCCCTGCAAATTTGTTGTTGTTTTGGGTAGAAATGAGTATTTGATTTATGTGCATGACTAAGAAGGAAAAGCCAGAAAAGAACCCCAAACCACTACCCAAGCCTGAGAAAGCTAAGGGGCTGGTAACCCTTGGCCGATCAACCTTTATCGATGAAATCCTGAAGAAAGCATAATCTCAACCTTCAGTAGGACCTAGAAAAGTTGCTTCTAGACAACCTACTACTTCCCTTCAGGCCATAGGATCACCATCTATAGCCTTTGCTGAGGTGCATAGTCAAACTGAGGAGCAAGATTTTCAAGAAATTTAGAATTCTAGCCCAAAATCATTGCAAGAAGGGAACCTTAGTAACCTCTGTGAAGGAAGAGGAGAAACAGGGGAAACTGAAGAACCAAGATCTCCTCTTGGAATAATTCAGCCATTAAGTAACCCAGATAAGGGAAGTGCTATAAACATCATTCATAACAAATTTGAAGAACCTCAAGAATCAAAATCCCCCCAGACATTAGGAACTCTCATCATCCCAGACAAAGGAAGTGTTGTTAAGGCCATCCCTATTAAAGCCATCTCCCATTCGTCTATCCAACCTAGGAATACCCTCCTAGAAATTCTAGAAGGTTATTGGCACATATTGACGAAATGGCCCAAAACCAGCCAAACGCCCAAACCTCCACACTACAATATCCCATTGTAGATACTGCAACCAATGCACTAATGAAGGCAATTCTTCTCCAGCATATCCCTACATTTCATGGCCTAACATCGGAAGACCCAGATGAATTTTTGTTTGAATTTGATGTACTGTGTAAAGGATATGACTATACCATCGATCCTTAGAAGCTGAAACTATTTCCTTCTACATTAAAAGGAGATGCTTTATGATGGTTTATGGGGTTGGGTGGAGGTGTTATAAATAATTGGGAACAGATGAAAGGTGCTTTCCTGAAGAAATAATCAAGATTATTGTAGATCTAGAGAGTTAAAAGATGAAATATTTCAGATGGTAGCTAGACCTAATGAAAAACTAGAAGAATATGTTGAACGTTTTCAGTATAATCTTCAAAGATCTCCTTATGCATCATTAGCCTTACTTGATAATGTATTAAAACAACATTAATTAAAGGCATGAAGGAATAATGGATCGAAACATCGAATATTATGGGAAAAGGAGACATATATCAAGAGGATTTTGCTAACATCATTGATTTATGTATTAGGAGCTCATGAGGAAGCCCAAGGCTAAAACCAGCAGAACATGACAGGTTTACAAGGGACAACAAGATCTCTGGAGAAGGAGTAACTCGCGCGGAAATTGGAAATTTATTAGAAAATTTCAAAACTGATATATTGGGAACTCTGCCAACATAGCTCAACATTATGCAAGCCAAGCAGAAACAAGCAGAGGTAGAGGAAAATCTGGCAATCTTCTGTCCCAGATGCAGAAAGAAACACAGTCACAAAGAGTGCCCGTTAGATGCAGTTCAAGTTTGTGCCATTTGTACAAAAGACCACTCTACAGAAAGTTGTCCCTCACTTCCTAGTTTGAAAGCAGTATACAAAGAATCGAAAGAAGAACCAGAACTGGTGTACCTACTTAATCAGCGCCATCAATGGGAGCCGCGACAATTAGGTATGTTCCTTGATCCAACTTCTTCTTTTTAGCCTCCATAATATCATGCTCAGCAATATAATACAATGTGGCAAAATCAACCTCCTTTCTCAAACTGGCCACAACAACCATTTCCTTCATCATCACCATGGCTAAATCAAACAAGCCAATCTAATTGGCAAAATTTTCCCTATGCCCCACCATATTGGTAAAAGAATGCATATCCAGCACAATGGTCCCCTCCTACTTCATAGAGTCAAGCCTGGCAGACAAACTGGAAAAGACCGATGAATCAGCCAGTAGGAACCATTCCACTCCCTCAACTTACACTACTAGCACTGCAACAAAACCCCCAGTCCAACTTAAGGCTGCAACTCCCAGCCCAACCCAACCATAATCCAAATAATAGACCGGTTCAATCTATTCAAATAATTGAAACACCAGAGATAGAAACCGATCTAAGGGAATGCAATGACCTTCAATTAAGGTTTGGGCACATTATAGAAACTGAGGGAGATAAAAATGTTCAAATTGAAAATCAGTTACCTATAGAACAACCATTACAAGAAAAATATGTGGCTACAAAACAAACTCATGATCAAAAAACCACATCTTCTCCTCCATTCCTAGAACGATTAATTATACTGTGACCCATAGAACATCCTGATTTTGATATTCTGGGAGAACTTAAGAACCTGTACATAAAAATCCCACTCCTCCAAGACATCCAAGATATCCCAATATATGCCAAGACCATCAAATAACTATGTATAAAAAACCGAGGAGAATAAAAAATAATCCAACAGTCCAAGTAGTTAGCACCTTATCTGATCTGTTATCGGGAAAAGAAACACCTATCAAATATGAAGACCCAGGAAATCCAATAGTGACAGTCCAAATCAATGGAAAATCCTTTTCAAATGCCTTAGTCGATTTAGGGGCTATGATTAATATCCTAAAAACCACCACTTGTCAAAAACTAGGCATTACATCAGTAGAACCAACTTCCACTTTATTAGAACTGGCTGACCGATCAGTGGTTAGGCTAGAAGGTACACTACATGATGTCATGGTATTCGTTGGTTCCTAGGAATATCATGTTGAATTTTTTATAATAAACCCTAAAAACCGACTTGATGGACACCCATTAATTTTAGGCAGACCTTGGCTTGCAACCATTGATGCTTACATTGGTTGCCGACAAGGCAGTATGACCATAACTAGAGGGCCTAATATAAAAAGTATAGCCTTATATCCTCTAGCCCAGCCAAGTGTCACAATAATAAAAACTAACAAACATCCTATATCATACCTTATCAAAAATATTAGATCCCCATTAACTATAGAAGATGCCCTTGATTTCAAAGATCAAACATAAGATGATATTATTAACAATTTTATTAACCAAGCCGAATCTAGATCTATACAATATCACATGATAGAGGCAGCATTTGATAATGAATTGAAAGAAGATCCTCTCAAAGAAACTCATGACCAGACGATACCTACTACCTCTATTTCAAATAGAAAAACTGTAGAGAGTGAGCCAGGAAAAACTTTAAACATTAATAGTAACCTAACTCATGAACAAGAATAGAAACTGATCCAGCTACTGAAAAAATATAAGGAAGCATTTGCATGGGATTATCCGGATATAAAGGGAATCAATCCCCAATTATGTACACACCACATTTATACAAAAAAGGATGCAAAACCTATTCGCTAACCCCAAAGAAGACTTAAAACTCATCTAAAAGACATTGTGAAAGCTAAACTACAAAAACTTTTAGATGCAAACTTTATTTATCCTATCTCTGATAGCGAATGGGTCTCTCCGCTTGTAGTGGTGCCGAAGAAGAATGGAAAGTGGAGGATTTGTGTAGATTATAGAGAATTAAATAAAGCAACCCAGAAAGACCACTTTCCCCTTCCATTTAATTGACTAGGTATTAGAGACATTAGCAGGAAAGAAATTCTTTTCTTTCCTGGATGGCTTCAGTGGATACAATCAAATTCAGATTGCCCTCGAAGACCAAGAAAAAACTACTTTTACCTATCCTTGGGGAATCTTTGCCTATAGAGTCCTACCTTTTGGTCTATGCAATGCCCCTGCCACATTTTAAAGGGCCATCCTTAGTATCTTTTCAGATTTAATAAGTTAAGGGCTCGAATTATATATGGATGATTTCACACCATACGAAGATGATTTCGACCCAGCACTAAATACACTGGAAAAGGTGCTCCAACGATGTATCACTACTAGGCTTTGCCTGAGCCATGAAAAATGCTATATGATGATGACCGAAGGCCTTATCCTAGGTCATTATATTTCAGCAGCTGGAATATAGGTAGATCCAGCCAAAATTCAAATAATCTTGTTAATACCCACTCCCACTACACAAACAGAGGTACGCAGTTTCCTTGGATTTTCTGGTTATTATAGAAGATTTATAGAACATTTTTCTCACATCGTTGCACCTATATACGCACTGACAGGGAATGTTGACTTTGTTTGGATAGATAAATGTGACCGTGCTTTTGAAGATTTAAAAAAGCTTGTGTCAACAACACTAGTACTCAGAGGTCCAAATTGGGACCTGTCATTACAAATTTCATCAGATGCTTCAAGCACAGCTATTGGAGTAGTCCTTGGGCAGGATGAAGACAAAAAGCCATATGAAATTTATTATATTAGCAAGAACTTGTCTCCTACTGAGTTGAACTATATTGTTACTGAAAAAGAATTCTTAGTTGTAATACATGCTGTAAATAAATTTAGGCATTATATCACTGGATATCTTGTTGTTTATATACAAATCACTTTGCCATAAAATATTTAGCAAATAAACCAATCACAAATGGTAGAGTAACAAGATGGCTGATTTTATTGCAGGAATTCGATATCATAATAAAAGACTGACATGGAAAAGAAAACCGTGTAGCTGACTTTCTCTCACGAATGCCGAAACCAGTGGATGCAACAGCAGTCAAGGACCAATTTCCAGATGAACATTTGTTCATTGTTACTGTCAAAACACCCTGGTATTCTGATGTTGTGAATTATCTAGTAGTAGGCAAATTACCAAAACATCTGACTCCCAATGAACGAAAGCAGATTATTCAGCGTAGTACCCAATTTTCTTGGATTGGGGGCTACCTATTTCATACAAGGGAAGATATGCACATCAGGAGATGCATCCATGAAGATGAAATTTTTGATATTCTGAAAGCCTGTCACGACAGACCGTGTGGCGGACATTTCACAGATCAAAGAACTAGTCACAAAGTTCTACAAATAGGATATTATTGGCCCACAATCTTCAAAGATGCAAAGAAATTTGTTCAAGCCTGTGACAGTTGTCAAAGAACAAGACGCCTTGGAGAATTCGACGAGATGCCTCTAAACCCATCGCTAGTTATTAAACCATTTGAATGTTGGGCGCTTGATTTTGTGGGTCCAAACAATCCATCATTGAACCAGAAAACATACATTTTGGTAGCCATAGAATATGTCACCAAATGGGTTGAAGCAGAGGCATTGCCAAGAGCTACAAAGGATTCCGTCATTCAATTCCTCTTCCTGTTCCACATATTTGTGTGACATGGCCTCCCAAGAGCCATAATCACAGATGGAGAACCATAGTTTGCTGGTAATAAAATTGCTGCAACATTGAAAAACTATCATATTCAACACAAAATTACCTCTCCATATCACCCGCAAGCAAATGGCTAAGTAGAGAATACGAACAAAGTAATAGAAGCAATACTGACAAAAACCATTGCATCACATAGACGCGATTGGGCTACAAGATTTCCTGAAGCCTTGTGGGCATACATAACAACTTGGAGAAGCACTACTAGTTATTCATCATATCAACTAGTATTTGGAAAGGACCCTATCTTTCCAATCAAATTCGAAATACAGACCTTGAGAACAACACAAGAAGTTGGTCTAGACTTGAACGAGGCCCATATTAATAGACTACAGCAGATTAACGAGCTGGATGAAATCAGGCTCTCTTCTCTCCAACATACCACATTGATCCAACAACAGAGCCCAAATGGCATGATGCCCTCATCAAAAAGAAAGTCTTCCGCGAAGGAGATTGGGCACTCCTATATGATTCTAGGTTTCAGGATTTTATGGGGAAACTCCAGACTCGCTAGCTCAGACCATACAAGATCCAAAAGGTACATGATAATAGTACCATTACTTTAACCACCATTGATGGATTGGGACATATCTTTAAGACAAATGGTCACCGAGTTTGATTATACCGCAAACTGCTCACTCGGAAATCCTTCTACTAGCGACTCCACAAAGACTTTGACATGCAAATTATAGTTGAGGAAGAGAAATATTCCTCACCTTTGGTTCATTAAGTGGTTTGATCACTTTTACATTTTGTACATAATTCTTTTATTTTTTTTCTGTAAATTACTTTCTGTACATATTTCTGCATTTCTGCAACTTTTGCATTGTTTTGTTCCTTTTGGAAGGAACAGCATTTTCACCACTTTGCATTTTGTTGTTCCTTTCCGAAGGAGCAAAATTTCCACCATTTTACTGTTCCTTTTCGAAGGAACAAGACTTTTGCATTCTGTTGTTCCTTTTCGAAGGAACAACATTTCCGTCGTTTTGTTGTTCCTTTCTGAAGGAACAACGTTTTCACGTTTTACTGTTCCTTTCCAAAGGAACAACACTTTCACGTTTTGTTGTTCCTTTCCGAAGGAACAAAAATTTCATTTTTTGTTGTTCCTTTCCGAAGGAATAACACTTTTACATTTTGTTGTTCCTCTCCGAAGGAACAACACTTTTATGTTTTGTTGTTCCTTTCCAAAGGAGCAACACTTCTGCGTTTTTGTTGCTCCTTTCCGAAGGAAAAACACTTTCATTTTTCTGTTGTTCCTTTCCAAAGGAATAACACTTTCATTTCCTATTGTTCCTTTCCGAAGGAACAACACTTTCATTTTCTGTTGTTCCTTTTTGAAGGAATAGCACTTTCATTTTTCTGTTGTTCCTTTTCGAAGGAACAAGACTTTCATTTTTCTATTGTTCCTTTCCGAAGGAATAACACTTTTATTTTCTGCTATTCCTTTCCGAAGGAACAACACTACAATATTTTCGCATTTTTTTGTGTGTTTTCACCTATTTTCTTTGTTGTTCCAATTAAGGGACAACTATTGTTTCTCTCAATGAACAATAGTTTCGAGTATCTTTTTGTGATTTTTTGTGCAATACTTGTTCTATCTTTCTAGAGTGCATTTTCTCCTTTATGTGTTTTATCATTTAGACCATTTTTGAAAGTCATGATCATTTAAAGCACAACTGTACATTTATGCAATGAATACAAAAACTAGAGGATACTGAAATCAACAAATTACATAAAAATCATTATCTTTAGAAGCAAGTGCCTTGAATTGGTAAGGAAAAAGAGGAAAGGACACAACTATTGATCACTTTGTTGTCATTATTTCACTAATACCGATATGATTGATTATGTTAAATAATGATTGATTATTTTTAATCATGACGGTTCTTTCTAAATCCCCATAATTCTCTTCGATCATTATTATTTAATAAGAATAAGGGCATATTTTTTCTGTTGAGATGTTAAGACTTCTTCCACCATCCCTACTCTTAAGGAGTGTTGAACCACCCTCTGTATACAAATAGGAAAGGTGCTATATAAAAGAAAAAAGAAGAAAAAGAAAAATGTTTATGAGATTGCTGACACAATTTGTCAGATGAAGGATAGGGGTCTCATCAAGAGGCAGCCTACCATGATCATAAGGAAGAAAGTGAAGTGGCATTCCCACTATGGCCACCACACCAAGGATATGATCCAAGAGGCACATCAGAAAAATAAAAAGTCCTTGGAATAGGAGGTCTCATCACGAGCCGACCTGCCCACCTTTCACTCCTTCCTGGTGAATGGCATTGTGATTCATCTAGTTACCAAGCCAACATAATGGCCTCCACTCTGACATTGCACGGCACTTTCCTATGCATATAAAAAGGATTATGGTTCCAAGGGTGAAATAAACAACTCTGTCAAGGTTATGGACACATGTGGGCAACAGAGCTCTGTTGATGGTATTGAAGTCATATTTCTTATACACCAATAGCAATTATACAATCCTTCTTCTTATATCTTTATAAATCGTTCAAATGAGATTATGTATATAACCCTTCCGAACCTTTGAAACATGAAAATCAATTACAAATCAATTATGATAGAAAAAGTTGATAATGACCGCATCAGACCTTTTATGCACGTCAATTGTCCTATCCTCCAATTCTCGCATCATATCACGACACTTCCTTATTTATTAAGCAATTCTATTCTAAGCCTCGATTTCGGTAATCTGCTCGTCGTTGTAAACATGGCATTCCTATATATGTTGTTACTTAATGACTCTGTACTATGGCAGTTCAGCATGCTTCTCTTTCATTTGATGTCTGAGGATGGCCTATCACATTGCGGGGCGGGGGCATAGGTAATCCCCATAATTTGCTGACATACGTGTTAGCTCATCAATTCGAATAATTAATGACTTGGGAATAGAAATTCTTAACGGTATTTTGTTTTCCAATGTGCATGGCTTGTTACTCCAAAGTTATTTCCATGTTTCACTCTACAAAAATTAGCAGTAAGTTTGAAATTCGAACAACTTGCTATTTCGACATCTCCTCTGTGCTTTTCTAACAAACAACTAAAATTTGAACAACCTGTTGTTGCATTATTGTCTCTGCATTTTTACAGTGTGCTAAGCATGGGAGGAAGATCAATTCGCAGGGAGCCACAAGTGTTGATAGTCTCCAATGTCGCACGAGAGATCCTAGCATGGGCAGGATGGCTAGTTTATCTTAACCGCATACAAAAATCCAATGAAACAATGGCAATTGAGTTTTTACAGAACCTGCATGAACATTATTCCATGGTGAGAGGGAGACAGATAGCAGTAACTAACGACATAATTACAAAAGTTTCAGGACTTCTGGCCACGAGACCTGTGTGGACTTTGAAAAAGTTGAGATTGTGGGACGCCACGAAAATATTCTAGGATGAAGGGCAGGACCTAACTGTAAAAGGGAAGGGAGTTTTACCAACAACCTTGGGAGAGCTATGGGTGGAATTGGCAAGAATTATCCAGAGCTACATCACTTGTGATGGCAGGAAAGATGTGGTAAGACCATGACATCTTAAAATTTTAGCTGTGTTAAAGCAAAAGTGCACTGTGAATTGGCCTGTGCTTTTAAATTCTTTATTGCATGATGTCACCCGAAGCATGAAGAAATCTGGCTACTTAGAGTTGGTAGTAAGTAACCATGGCTTAATATAGCTGATAGTCAGCCACGGCCTTGCCCAACAATAGAGCAGTTGGGAAGAACTGATTTTCGCAATAGACGGGGGACTAGCCTTGCCAACCCCAAAACGGAAACATGATACTAATGCATCAAGTAGACCTCTGAAACAAAGGAAATCTATTAGACTAGAAAGAATCAGGGGAATGTTGAGGAATCGCCATGAAGACAGTGGTCAACCTATAGAAATACACGATTCTGGAGACGAAGAACCCCCACAATTGGAAGGTGGGGAGAACAAAAAGGAATTGGAGGAGAATGACAAGGAACTGGAGGAAGAGACTGAACAATCCGGACAAGAGGAAGAGGAAGCAGAGCAACGCAGTGGAAGTCCACTGCAAAACCCACTGCAAGAAGATGAGTTGGCATAGATTCTGGCCAGTATGGATGAATATGCCCAAGCTCATAGCCCACTTAACCCCCACATCAAAGAAGGATTGCAGGAGCACTCTGTTCATGATAAAAGTGCATTCGAAGAACTGCATGATGAAGAAGAAGGATCGCAGGAGCACTCTGTTCATGAAAAAAGTGCATCTGAAGAACTGCGTGATGAAGAAGAAGGATCATAGGAGCACTTTGTTCATGAAAAAATTGCATCAGAAGAACTTTGTGATGAAGATAAAGGAGAAGAGGATCACTCTACTCATGATGAGAGTATATCCGGGAAAGAGAATGATGCAGGAGAAGAGGAACAATCTGTTCCTAGTCAGAATACACCAGAAGAATTTCATGATGAAGAGGAGGTAGAGGAAGAAGTTTCTTAGGAAACAACAGAGTAAGCTAGGGTTTCTACCCCTAAACAAGTGGATCAGCATAGCACTGAAGAAGCGCCCCGAGGAGAAAATAAGGAAATTGGCCAAGATGAAGCCAGAACACTTGAGGTACAAAGTCCAGGCTCGAGTAAACAAACGACTGTTCCTTCAAGGAAAACAGAAGAAATTAGAAGACTGCGAAAGGAACAACAGAGATTGCTTAGCGTGATTAAGCAAATTCGATAGCAGATAAGGGTTTTGTAAATGGGGAAGAAGACAAAAGGGAACATTGTGGTAAAGCATACAACTGCTCACACACAACCCCTTAAGAAAAAGATTAAGAAGACTCACGTCCAGCCTGCCGTTCAAAACTAAAAGGAACAACACCCGACTGTTGTTGATCCAGGTGGATATTGGTGGCCACCTGCTAATTCCACTTGGATCCCCTCTAGTGCTTCTTTCAGTTTTTTTCAGTTTCCTTAATTATAGCATAGTTTACTATTTTTAGCAGTTTTTCGGGTCCTAAACTTCCAGAGCCGTTTTGAGGCCCTAAACGACATTTTTTTAGGAAATC
>APFE030123198.1:0-13545 GCA_000404065.3 Pinus taeda | reverse complement strand
GAGAAAACTCGCGATTATGGGATCGAGCTCTGGCCCAGGCCGAATTCGCTTACAACGATTCGCCTAACTGGAGTACTGGACTAAGCCCATTCCAGATATTGTATGGTATGCATCCGCGGGGAGTACACGAATTGCGGGACTTAGGACAGCTGGAAAAGAGGAGTGCAGACGGGGAAGATTTTGCCGAGGCAATGAGTGAACTGCACGACAAAGATAAAATGAAATTACAGGACAGCACGCAGAAATATAAACAACATGCAGATGTCAAGCGGCGTGAGGTACATTTCGAGATTGGAGACGAAGTGCTTGCGCATTTGCGTCGGGAAAGGTTTCCTAAGGGAACGTATAACAAACTAAAGTTCAAAAAAATCGGCCCATGCAAAATCCTTCGCAAATTTTCAGCGAATGCTTACGAAATTCAGCTGCCACCTGATATAGGCATATCGCCCATATTCAACGTGGCAGATCTGTTTCCGTATCATGCCCAGGCAGCAGACGAAAACATGGTACAGCCACAACGGGACACCCAGTTCGAGAGCAGTCTTTGGAAGAAACAGTTACCGTCGGTTAAGACTCACGAAATTGAAGGAATTATCAACACACATGTAGCTAAACGGACGCGTAGGAAAGAGTATCTGCGCTATCTTGTCAAGTGGAAGGACCGTCCCCTAGAGGACAGTTCCTGGCTCGACGAAGCACAGATTCAAAGGGCAGGTTATTCGGTGGAGGAGCTCATGGAACGGAGCCATGAGAACTCTCTTTTACCCCGGCAGCCTGATGCAGGAGCATCTGGTCGACAGGGTGAAGACCGAGACGGGACACACGAAGTTTCAGAAAAAGACTGGGAAGGCTAAATCAAATCGACAAGGGACAGCAAGACTGTCAGTTTCTTTTTTAAATTTAATTTTATTTCCTCTGTCAGAGTCAACTACAGTATTTAGAATCTCTGTTAGGTGATTTTAATTAGTTTATTTTTTATAGCTGTCAGTGAAAATTGTACTGAGTAGAATTAGTTTATTTCAAATAATGTACACAGTCACCTTTGTGGGGCCAGTGACAGAGTAGTTAGAAGTCAGGTTCATAACTGACAACCAAGAAACTGAATGAACTTAGTTACCTAACTGTTTGTAAACGGGTAAGAGGACAGTTACCAACTGAATCATCTCGGTGGTACAAAAGACCAAATCAAATGCATTACGGGGGTTCAGTTCAGCAGCTAAGAAATCAAGAAGAGAAACATTACTATTATACAGAAAGACATAACTTCATTCCTCTTATGTATTTTCCTCGTTTAGAAATTATTGTACACGACAGAATGAACCTACATTCTGAATAATCTTTATTTCTGAGAATTTGAAACTTTATGTACATTACTGTAATCAAAATAGCAGTATCGAAAGACATTAACCTACAGCAAATATATGTAAACAATTGCACAGGTAAGTGAATATGCAGGTGAACAATTACAAGGAGTAGTTCAAGTTACCGCGCATAGAGCAACATCATACAAGCAACAGTCACAGCTAACCGAGTATGGAGTGAGACGCATGCAAACGACAACAAGTAACCAGAGAAAGGAGCGAACGAACGTGAGGTCTCCAGACCAAGTCCGGGTAAGGAACCAAACTCAAAACAATTGAATGCGAATTCGAAGATTTATAAATACACACATATTATATAAACTGGTCTGTGCCAAAATAGATAAGTTACAGTCAAATATATGACGAGGGTCGAACCCTCTTCGCTTTAAACGAGCGTAATCAAAAAAATATCGAGAACCCACCTGACCACAGAGGAGCCAGACAGGTTAGCAGAGGCCCAATAAGCAAAAACGAGTTTATAACAGGGAAAATCAACTTACCAGTTGGAAGAATTGAATGTCCGATGCCGAGAGCAACAGACCTTCGAGCACACGCTGTTCTTGAGTAGAACGAGGTCGTCCAGGCGGATAAATAACCAAAGAAACACCATATGTGCACAAACAGACCAGCAAACTCAGCTAAGGAGCAAGTTAACAGAGAGACCCGAGGGAAAACCAACGACAGAGACGCGGAACAGAGTTAAACTTACCAGAGCAAACGAGAAACAGAGGTACCGACGGAACCACGGTGGAAAACCACATCCTCAGATAAGAAAATCACTAAATGCGACCAAATACCGATAATTTCCTCCAACACAGAGCCGAGACAAAACCAGTTGCAGAGCGTCGAGTTCATAACATCAAATGACCAGAAGCGCGAAAGACATCGACCAAAAAAACAGGAACGGGAGGATTAGGGTTAACCCTTAATCGAGGCGGACAGGTGTAGGCTGGAGGAGCAGCGAGGTACCGAGGGGTAGGTCAGCAGGTACAGGGACAATAAATTGCAGGGCAAATCAAAACCGATTAGAAATCACAAATAATCAATTTACCAAATCCGGAGGTACCGTGTTGAGCGGGTCGAGGCAGGGCCACGTGGACGGGCCACATCACTAGGTGTTTATTGATTGTGAAGTATTAGCAAGCAGCTTAGCGTCCTGGCAAATATTTAGGAGAGATGTTCCAAGGAGGAAATTGGGAAGAGTTCGAGCTTTGCATCGATGTGAGAAAGCAGACTTAAAGTATACTTTATGCAAAAGGGTTTGTTGTTGTTGTTTATTGGGAACAATATTATTGCAAGTGGGTCCATTTCATTTTGGTATCATAGCTATGATATGCTCCAAGAAGTCATCAATATCATATTTGAAGATTGGATCCCTTGGACGAAATATTATACTTGTGATCATGAAGAATTTAATTCAATTGTATTAGGGCTTGATTAAAACATATAGGTGTTGACATATGAGATATTACATTTAGGAATATGGGATTTTGGCATTAAGAAACTAATAAATGACATTTTGAGCAAATGTGGGAAATGAAAGAACAGATTAGGGAAGCCTACAAAAAGGCATTAAAAGTGGAGTAGGAAGAGAATCATGGTGATTTTGAACTAATTTCGTAGCAAAAGTAGTAGATATTTTTGTGAAGAAAGAAAAAGTTAGGAACATGATAAGAAAATGTTGCTAGTTGAGCAAAGGGGTAAAGGAAACAACTTGAGCTTTTGAGGTACCGTGTGTAGGTATGTATCCAATAGTGTTAACACAAGCATCATCTTAACATGCTTCAAGTTGTTGCCAATTACATAGTTGTTTTGCTGATTATAAAAAAGTGAGTAGTTTAACAAATAGAAGTTTAGGCATTGACCATTAAGGTGGGAAAGCCCATAGTATAACACTGACATAGGATATCTCATAGTTCTTATCAGAGGAGAATGCTTATATAAGATAACTCATAGTGCTTATGAGAGGAGAAAATTCACATAGGTTATCTCTAGAGTCTGAAGACTATTTTAATTAGATTAAGTTATTTAATTCCTAAACCAAGGTATGAAAATGTTATTGTGATGACCCTTCTTCTATATCTACATGCTCTTATTTTAAAAAATTTAACCAACAAGTGGATTTTATTTTTGATTCGATGACATAGATTGTGCTTTTATTACTATTTTTGCCTAGATGACATGGACTGTGCTTTTATTACTATTTTTGCTTGGAGGACATGAATTGTGCTTTTATTACCATTTTTACTTGGATGACATAGATCATGCTTTTTATGACTATGTTTGCCTAAATAATTTAGATGATGCTTTTATTACCATTTTTAGTTAACCGACCTGGATTGTGCTTTAGATTGCGCTTTTATTACTATTTTTGGTTAGATAATACGGATTGTGCTTTTGTGCTTTTATTGTATAGATCTGAAAAAAGCTAGAGCGTCTTTCCGCATCTAAGAGATAATCTGAGTCGTCAGTTGCAAACAGAATTGCCATCATCATCTAAGAGATAATCCGAGCCATCCGTTGCAAACAGAATTGGCATCATCATCTGCAATTAGTAAAATTGGTTGTCTGTGATAGCAAAGTGCGAGAGATAAGTGACGTTGCTTATCGAACAGGTTATCTTAACGGTCAAGGATGTTGATTGCTTTAATTCTATTCAAATTTTGGGTTCATATTGGTATTGGCATTGCAGTTCTTCTCATCCTCCTCCTCTCCCAGTTTCCTGCTTTGTGTGGTCTAGTCTAGTGCGTTTGGAGCTCCATATGTTGTGTGTGCGTATGAATGTAGTTTGGTCTCTGTTATGTCTGTTTCTGTCATGTATTTGGTGTGTCTTTCTGTCTGATCTGCTTGTATTCTGTGAGAGGTGGAGTTAGAGGCAGAATGATTGTGTTAAATGAGAGGCAGAGGTAGAGGCAGGTATCGCATCAATTATTAAATCAAGACCACTCTGCCAGGGATCACAGTTAAGTGAGGCATTGCGGTAAAATTTATGTTCAAACTCTCTGTATGGATCACTTTGATTATGGGTTGTGGGTTGCAAACAAGATTAGCTGAATGAGAGAGGAATCAATTAGATTTCAGGAAATTCAATGGCATTGATCAAATCCTGTAAATAAATTGAGATGTGCAGTGTTGTTTGGTTTTTTAAAATTAGATGTTCAGCATCCTTGACGAGAGGCGACAGAATAGATCCCTACTTCGCGAATAAATGGAGAGAAAAAATGGAGAGAAACAGGGTTGGCCAATACCATGGTTGGATCTAGGCGGTGGCCATCGTCGAATAATGGTCACTGGGAGCGTTTTATTTGGCAGAGCTTGCGGTTTTCTTGGTTTTTAAAATCAGATCCTCTGCATCCATGGTGAGGCGGTTTCTTGTTTTTCTAAATTAGATCCTCTGCATCCATGTTTATTGGTTTTTTAAATTAAATCTCGTGCATCCATAGTTAGGCGGTTTCTTGTTTTTTTTTACACTAGATCATCTGAATCCCTGTTACTTGGTTTTTTAACTTAGTTCGTCTGAGGCAGCAGCATAGATCCCTCGTTGCACAAAAAGCGAGAGAAACCGAGCATGTCTTTTGAATATGGCCATGGCCAGCGTCGAAGCATTTTTCTAGACGAGAAATTCCTAAGAGCCTGCTGTAAATATGGAGTTAACGGCGACCATTCCCTTACCCGATTTTGAAGGCCGTAATTTCACCTTCGTATACGGTGCTCTAGAATTGGTTTCTGCGTTGCGGTATCGAGTGGTTTGTCAGTGACATCATTCGTTTTACACATCGTCTCCTAATGCAGCGGCCAGTCTCCCAATGCAGCAGCCATTCTCCAATGCAGCAGCCATTCTCCAATGCTTGAGCAACACCGTAAACCTTGCAAATATCATGTCTCTGCATGTGGATTCATCCCTCGGAGGTAAGCAAAGCATTTTCTTGACTGACTCTGTTTTAAAGTCATTGTCAATTGCATGTGTGATGAAGAGATTGTTCAGATTTCAATGTACTTGCATTGAATTTCTTGTTCTCGGGTTTTGCCCTGAATTATTGAATTATTAGCTATTTCTAGGTTAAGCATATTACATCCAAGGTCCCCGGCAATGCTCTTCAATGATTTATTTTATCATTCATAGCTAAAGCCTGAAACCTACCTATTATCCAGAATTCTATATTAATTATTTCATTACCATTTACATTCCCTGCCAGGGAGATCGAGAATGAGTAGGTTCAGGAGGTGGGGTTGGATTCAGGAGGGTATTCCTTCAGATGTTCGGGAATCGATTAGTCAAACTTCACCGGTCATGCTGCCTCTGTAACTATAGCTCAGATGCTTGGCTCTCCATAACTTCCCTTCTGTGGCTCTCTAACTATAGCTTAGATCCCTCTGTTTGTATGTCTCCTCGTGCTCTTCCATATTTTCAAAATAGCATATATTACTCAGATTGAATTTCTGGATTTATATTTGTATTCAATGTATTTGGTTTATATTGAATTTCTGAGTTATGTTGGATTTGTAATTTAATGGCTCAATTTTTTCAATTTTTTCCTATAAGCACATGTGGACCATATAAAATTGATTTGGGTCACCTTTTTATCCTTTCCAGCACCCCCATTTGGGTCACCCCTTTATCCTCTCCAGCTCTCCAAGACACCCTACATACTGATGCAGAGGTTCCGTATCTAATCCAATCTCACCCACGGCCAAATTAGCCTGTATATATGAGATTACATAAAACCCATAACTATTTTTTTATTCATTATAATTTAGTAAATTTTTTCAAACACTGCGCTCTCTCTGTATTTAATTATTTTTAAATTTTTATTTTATGGTATATTTTGTTGGCATTAAGATTTTTTAACAAAAGATTTGTTAAAGCCATCAAAATATTTACATAAAAAAGCATTTAACCATTTTTAAGAATCAGATATTGTTCGCCTCCTTTCGCTTTTGAAACACTAAAAATAGTTGTTCACATGACTTGGGACTGTATGATTGGCTAGAAGCTTTCAACCCAGGATTTCCGTGTGATTGTTACCATTGCCCCACTTCAATTTGAAATGTTTCCCTACTTCCTATGAACCTGCGGATAGTACTCAATTCACTCTAAATAGTAAAACCCAGTATCTATCTTTTTAACATTGTGAATTTTCTGTAGGGAATACTCACAAATTTCATTGTCATAACTACTTAGATTAAATTCTGGGTTTATATTTTGATTTTCTCTCCAATCACTTTCGACATCTTGTAATTTTGTATTTTCTCCCCCTCAACTTGGCTTGTAATTTTGACTCGTTTGATTGTTTGGGAAGGAAATGAATAGAGGCTTTGAGTTATCACTCTAACTATGGTTCAGTGTTTATCATTATTATGATTATATATATATAAATTTCAATTTCTCCCACTCATTATTGTTGGATATTTTGCCTATATTAAAAAAAATGGTAAACACATCTGGGATTTCATAATAATTACATATGTGTTGGAGACCTTGCCAACTAGATTATATATTATATTCCACGGCCTAAATACATGCCAGAAAACTTAATATACTATATTACACAGATATATAATATATTATATATAATATACTTCAGATATATGCATACAAACTTAATATATTATATTACACCGCATAAATACAGAGCAGTGGGCTTACGGTTGGTTGTTGAGTCTTTTGTAAAAACCGTTGTTTTACACATCGTCTCCTAATGCAGCAGCCAGTCCCCCAATGCAGCAGCCATTCTCCAATGCTTGAGCAACACCGTAAACCTTGCAAATATCATGTCTCTGCATGTGGATTCATCCCTCGGAGGTAAGCAAAGCATTTTCTTGACTGACTCTGTTTTAAAGTCATTGTCAATTGCATGTGTGATGAAAAGATTGTTCAGATTGCAATGTACTTGCATTGATTTTCTTGTTCTCAGGTTTTGCACTGAATTATTGAATTATTAGCTATTTCTAGGTTAAGCATATTACATCCAAGGTCCCCGGCAATGCTCTTCAATGATTTATTTTATCATTCATAGCTGAAGCCTGAAACCTACCTATTATCCAGAATTTTATATCAATTATTTCGTTACTATTTTCATTCCCTGCCAGCGAGATCGAGAATGAGTAGGTTCAGCAGGTGGGGTTGCATTCAGGAAGGTATTCCTTCAGATGTTCGGGAATCGATTAGTCAAACTTCACCGGTGATGCTGCCTCTGTAACTATAGCTCAGATGCTTGGCTCTCCATAACTTTCCTTCTGTAGCTCTCTAACTATAGCTTAGATCCCTCTGTTTGTATTTCTCCTCGTGCCCTTCCATATTTTCAAAATAGCATATATTACTCAGATTGAATTTCTGGATTTATATTTGGATTATATTGAATTTATATTTGGATTCAATGTATTTAGTTTATATTGAATTTATATTTGGATTCAATGTATTTGGTTTATATTGAATTTCTGAGTTATGTTGGACTTGTAATTTAATGGCTCAATTTTTTCTTATAGGCACATGTGGACCATATGGATTTGATTTGGTTCACCTTTTTATCCTCTCCAGCGCCCCCATTTGGGTCACCCCTTTATCCTCTCCAGCTCTCCAAGACACCCTCCATACTGATGCAGAGGTTCAGTATCTAATCCAATCTCACCCACGGCCAAATTACCCTGTATATATGAGATTACATAAAACCCATAACTATTTTTTTATTCATTATAATTTGGTAAATTTTCTCAAACACTGGGCTCTCTCTGTATTTAATTATTTTTAAGTTTTTATTTTATGGTATATTTTGTTGGCATTAAGATTTTTTAACAAAAGATTTGTTAAGGTCATCAAAATATTTACATAAAAAAGCATTTTGACCATTTTTAAGGATCAGATATTGTTCGCCTCCTTTCGCTTTTTAAACACTAAAAATAGTTGTTCACATGATTTAGGACTGTATGATTGGCTAGAAGCTTTCAACCCAGGATTTTTGTGTGATTGTTACCATTGCTCCACTTCAATTTGAAATGTTCCACTGCTTCCTATGAACCTGCCGATAGTACTCAATTCACTCCAAATAGTAAAACGCGGTATCTATCTTTTTATCATTGTGAATTTTCTGTAGGGGATACTCACAAACTTCATTGTCATAACTACTTAGATTAAATTTCTGGGTTTATATTTTGATTTTCTCTCCAGTCACTTTCCACATCTTGTAATTTTGTATTTTCTCCCCCTCAACTTGGGTTGTAATTTTGACTCGTTTGATTGTTTGGGAAGGAAATGAATAGAGGCTTTGAGTTGTCACTCTCACTCTCATTCAGTGTTTGTCATTATTATGATTATATTCATATAAATTTCAATTTTTCCCACTCATTATTGATGGATATTTTGCGTGTGTTAAAAATAAATGGTGAACACATCTCGGATTTCATAATAATTACATATGTGTTGGAGATCTTGCCAACTAGATTATATATTATATACCACAACATAAATACATGCAAGCAAACTTAATATACTATATTACACACATATATATTATATTGTATATAATATACTACAGATATATGCATACAAACTTAATATATTATATTACACAGCATAAATACAGAGTAGTGGGCTTACGGTTGGTTGTTGAGTCTCCTGGAAACCGTTGTAACCTTGTAAATATAATAGATTCATCTATCAAAGGTATTCTTGATTGAATATTGGATTTTTTTGTTTTCTTGTATGTCCATTCATTAATAATTGATATGATAATTAGTTGAATTGAGGCTTTTGTGATCCATAATAGTTGAAAGAATAACTTCAACTTATATGATAGTTGTGATGAGTTTAATAATAAATAAAATTACAGTGATAATTGTGATGATTTTCATAATAAATGTATTTATTACTGTATTTTCATTTTTTTACTAGTGAGAAAAAATGATTTTGATAATAAATTTATTTAATGTTGTATTTTTTTTTACTAGTTTGAAAAAATAATTATTCTTTTACTTCTAATTTTTAAAGCAGTCAAACTCTCACTGTTTGCATTTAATTGATTACATTTTTTTAGTTTGATGAGTATGTCTAAATAGGTTGTAGGCTATATGGGAGTAAGATGACTTATATTGCATGGGCATATCATGGTTGCAGAAACACAACGTAGAGCAAATGGTGCAAAGGTAAATTCAATGCATGATATGAATTTTCAATCTATTCATTGCCTTTCAGTTATAAAATTAGGCTGGCTATTTTTCATAAACTATTAAATTTGATTCTTTATAAAGCTTTTGCTACTTTACAAATAAGGCATAGATGACGATTAAATTTTAATAATTATTTTTTGTTTTTTTGGCAGATGATAAGAAAGGACATGAATATACAAGCATGCTAGGATAGATGAACTATCTACATGTCATTATGAATTCATGACATGAAGGACATGAATATACAAGCATGCTAGGATAGATGAACAATCAACATGTCATTATGAATTCATGACATGAATTCATTATGTTATCGTGACCCAAAATAAATTGGCATTCATTTATTTTTCATCTTCATTATGTAATTACTCTAAAACCACTATAATAATAAAAAGTATTGTTTTGTTTGAAAGGGCTAAAAACCCTTTCTCATTGCTCTTGAGGATGGACCATGGCTATCCTCAAGGGTTTGTGTCCCTCTCTCCACCTTACTTTTCCATTTACTTTTATTTATTTATTTTAGAACTAGATAGTTTTAGTTTAATAGATTGTAAATTAAAAATATCAAATAATGCATCAATATAAATAATAATAACATGTAAATTGAAAATCTTAAATTTTAGATCAACTTGAAGTTATGTAAATGCATTTGATTTAATCAATATGATATTTTTGTAGGCATGGGTTTTTGTGATAATTGCACAATTTTTCGATGCTTGTTTAGCGGTTCAATTTGTATATGATAAAGTTGTATGTCTTTATTGTATGTACATTGATTGGTTGGTGTATGTTAGTTACAATTATTTTTGTATTCCTATTGAGTGATTGAATATCTGTATGATGAAGTTGTATATTTTTATTGCATACAGTGATTGATGGGTTTTTCTATTACTTTGTGATGATGAATTTAAATCCATAATTTAGTGTAATGATTATTGTTTGAATTTCATTTATATGATTGTGTTTTACAATGAATGGGTAACAAGTTAATATATATTTTCAAATGTGTGAGAATTTTCTTTGTTAATACTTGGTGCTTGGTATCTATATTATGTTTGTGCATTCAAAATTTTTCTATGTGTGTGATGACAAAAAATTGATATGTAATGTTCAATGTATTTGTGTGTCTTTACAATGCTTTTTCTGACGTGTATTTGTGACTGTGTATGAGAATGGTTGTTGTTTGGCTTTTTATTTACATAGTTGTGCATTTATAATGAATGTGGATGACATGTTTGATACGTACTTTGAATTTTGTGTGGATTTTCTTTAGCATATGGCTTGATTTAGTGTCTACATTAATTTTTTATGCTTGGATATTTACAATCTTCTATGTATGATGATAAAAATTTCATATGCAATATTTGTATGTATTTATAATTTTGCGAGTAGTACGAACATTTGATGGGATGTTTGTATGATTGTGTATTTGCAATGCTTTTGATGTTTGAATGTTTGTGCATTTGCAATGCTTGTTATGATTGTGTGTTTGTATTGCTTATTAGATTGTAAATTAAAAGTATCAAATAATGCATCAATATAAATAATTATAACTCGTCAATAGAAAATCGTAAATCTAAATCAACGTGAAGTTATGTAAATGAATTTGATTTAATCAATATAATATTTTCCAACCATGGGTTTTTGTGATAATTGCACAATATTTGGATGCTTGTTTAGTGGTTTGATTTGTGTATGGTAATTGCAAATTTTTTTGTATGCATATTGAGTAATTGAAATTTTGTATGATAAAGTTGTATGTTTTTATTGTATGCATTGATTGATGTGTTTTTCTCTTACTTAGTCACGATGAAGTTAAATGCAGAATTTAGTGTAATGATTTTGGTTTGAGCTTCATTTATATGATTGTGTTTTACAATGAATGTGTGACATGTTAGTTAATATGTATTTTGAAATATGTGAGAATTTTCATTGTTAATGTTTGGTGCTTGGTATCTATTATGTTTGTGCATTCAAAACATTTTTTTGTGTGTGATGACCAAAATTTGATATGCAATGTTCAATGTATCTTTGTGTCTTTACAAGGCTTTTTGTGATGTTCATTATTTGATGTGTATTTGTGATTGTGTATGAGAATGGTTGTCGTTTGGACTTTATTTACATAGTTGTGCATTTATAATGAATGTGGATAGCATGTTTGATATGTACTTTGAAATGTGTCTAGATTTTCTTTAGCATATGGCTTGATTTACTATCTACACTAATTTTTTGGATATTTACAATTGTCTATGTATGATGATCAAAATTTGATATGCAATGTTTGTATGTATTTATAATTTTGTGTGTGTAGTAAGTAAATTTGATGGGATGTTTGTGTGTTTTTGTATTTGCAATATTTTTGATGTTTGAATGTTTGTGCATTTCAATGTGTGTTATGTTTGTGTATTTATTATGTGTATTTATTGCTTATTATATTTTAAATTAAAAGTATCGAATAATGCATTGATATAGATAATTATAACATGTTAATTGAAAACCTTAAATGTTAAATCAACTTAAAGTTATGTAAATGCATTTGACTTAATTAATATAATATTTTTCCAACCACTAGATTTTGTGATAATTGCACAATTTTTGGATGCTTGTTTAGTGGTTCACTTCATGTATGATCAAGTTGTATGTCATTGATTGATTGGTGTATGGTAATTACAAAACTTTTTGTATGCCTATTGAGCGATTGAATTTTTGTATGATCAAGTTGTATGTTTTTATTGTATACATTGATTGATGTGTTTTTATATTACTTTATGATGATAAATTTAAATGCATAATTTCGTGTAATGATTGTCATTTGAGTTTCATTTATATGATTGTGTTTTAGAATGAATGTGTGACGTATTAATATGTATTTTGTAATGTGTGACAATTTTATTTGTTAATCTTTGGTGCTTGGTATCTATATTATGTTTGTGCATTCAAAACTTTTTTTCACGTGTAATGACAAAATTTTGATATGTAATGTTCAATGTATCTTTGTGTCTTTACAATGTTTTTTGTGATGTTCGTTATTTGATGTGTATTTGTGATTGTGTATGAGAATGGTTGTTGTTTGGACTTTATTTTCATAGTTGTGCATTGATAATGAATGTGGCTGACATGTTTGATATGTATTTTGAAATGTGTGTGGATTTTCTTTAGCATATGGCTTGATTTACTATCTACATTAAATTTGCATGTTAGGATATGTACAATCTTTTATGTATGATTATCAAAATTTGATATGCAATGTTTGTATGTAACTATAATTATGTGTGTAGTAAGAAGATTTGATGAGATTTTTGTATGCTTGTGTATTTGCAATGATTTTGATGTTTGAATGCTTGTTATGTTTGTGTATTTATTGTGTGTTTGTCTTTCTTATGTACTTACAATCTTGTTTGTAATGATTAAAACTTGAATTGTACTCTTGATTGTGTGTTTATACACTTGATTTTATGCATTTTGCATTGTGTATTTGTATTCTTGATTGTAGGAGTTTTTCATTGTGCATTTTTACTCTTCATTGTACACATTTTTTATTATGTATTTGTATTCTTGATTGTATGTATTTCTGATTGTGTGTTTGTATTCTTAATCACATTTTTTCATGTATTTACAATCTTGTGTGTAATAAAATGTGAAGGAATGTTTATATGCATGTGTATTTACAATGTTTTTTAATTTAATGATGAAAATTTGACATGATGTTTGAGTACTTGTGTATCTATGTCTTTTAATGGAATGATGAAAACTTGATGTGATGCTTGTATAATTATTATATTTTTGAATGTAATCATGAATGTTGTTTGATTAGGTTGTTTGATTATTTTTCATTTATTCGTTGTGATTGTGCATATGCTTGGAACGTGAGAATTTGTGTGAGGATTATTAAAATTTGATATGGTATATTTTTGTATTGACAATAATATTTTTGTAATGATCAAAATTTTATGACTACTTTCAATTTAAATTTCTTGCACAATAAATTAAATGGGGGGATTGGGAGAGAGTTGAGTGAAAT
>APFE030123197.1:24985-36549 GCA_000404065.3 Pinus taeda | reverse complement strand
AAATTTTTGTTATATTTTGGAAAAATAGGTAGAATTTTTTGTAAATCCAAGTAAAAATTGTGTTATAATTTTTTATGGTCTTAAATCTATTTCCACTATAAAAAAATATGATTCAAACACTGTTTCTCTAAAATTTTATGAAATTTTTTAATCAAATTCCAGCCAATTTTGACTATCAACCTCCGTATACCACTCAAATATTTTTAAGATTGTCACTTCCAACTTAGCTGTCAATGTTTCTTTTTCAAGTCATGCAAGATTAGGTCATTCTTTTCCGTGACAGCTCACTTTATGGTAATTCATCGACTACGAAGTTTCCCGGAACAATAGTTTTCGACATACACACGATTGATCGAGCAACACAATTTGACTTTTTATGCATGACACTCGAATCGCACACAAGTCTTTTCATAAAATGAATGGAAACTTTGCAATCTATCTCACCATTCAGATTTATTAAATCCAATATTAATGTAAAGTTTATTTTGTCACTATAAATTTTATAATATTTTAGCGTCATTGTGGAACACGTCAAAAGATACTAAATCTATCCACCATCGGAGATGCTTTTAGGTGGGTAATTGTAATCTTCATTTTTTAAAATTTTTATAATATTTCAGGGTTATTTTGGAAACTGAAAAGGTAGATGTCAGAAGATATTAAATGTATTAACCATCAAAGATGCTTTTAGTTAGGTACATGTATGTTTTTTTGTTTTTTAAAGAATAATGGAAAATATAAAAAGATTGTATTTATTTTCATTTAAATTTAGTTCTATAGAATGTTGTTTAGCTAGTTTTTATATATTTTTTTAATATATGATTAAATGGATAGCATATTTGAGTTATTGAACTTTTTAGATGAAAACATGTTAATAAATATTGTGGTTTACTTATTTATTTTATTTATATCTTAAGTATTATGGTTATAAGAAAAAGGTATTCAAGTTATGGAATAATAATAAAATTAAGAAGAATAATAATAACGAAAAGTTAAATACAATCGAAATTTGAGTTTTTATATATCTTCTAAAGCATGTAGTGAGGAGGCTAAATTTAAGAATAAAGTTACACTAACATAAATGTTCTAGAACTTTGGAAATATTTACAGTCACAAAGTATATCAACGTCTCACAGAATTCCAAAAAATTTGAAATTTTATAGAGATGTTACACAAATCATGTATTTACTAATGTTGGGGATGTCCAATCCCCCTTGATCACTTGGTAAAGTGAAATTACAAAAAACTCAAAGACATCATATCAATATTTTTTACCCCACCTTGCTTTCCCAATAAAATTTTAAGCTACTTGAGAAGAAAAAAAGACAGAAACTAGTGTGACCCGCTGCTAGAAATTTATGAAGAATTGTAATCTTCTTAGAAGAAATTTATGTCTTCTTGGAAGGCAGTAGGACAATATTACTCCAAGCTTGAATTTTCTTTTTTAAAACTTTGCTATTATCTATCTCCAATAATCAATAGTTGAAAAAATATTTACTAAAGGACTTGCCCAAATAATAAATAGTCTCCCCCAGATTCATAAGCTTTCATTTATGATTCAGCCAAGTAGGGGATTCATCTTGGCTAAAATGAAACCCTGTTTTTCCCTCTCTAACAACTATTGTTTCCCCTTTTGCAAAAGTGTCGGAGAAAAACTAGTACCCTTCATAAACTGGTGAATCAACAAATATGTTAAAGTTGAGGCATCTACAAAGTGGAAATCTGGGTAGTATATTACAATACATATCCTGAAATTTGATATCATATGAATAACTTAAATAAGATAAGTAATGAAAATCTTTTACAAGAGAATTTTCCATGTTTTAATGTCAATTATCCAACACCTTTATTAGAGTTAAAAATACTTCGATATGTTTTCCAAAGAATATCTAATACTCAAATAATGAGGTGGAGATTGCAAGTTACATTTAAACTGGCATTCATCACTCATTATGGCCACTGAAATGGTATATATATCAATGCATGTTTTGTAAATAGTAAAAGTGGTAAGCTTTTAGGAGCTCTTTCTGGTGGATAAACTCTTGGACTAGTCATACTAAAACATCCTGGAATATATATGCAGAATTAAAACCACAGTGAGAAGCAAAGAGATATAATGGATCTAATTTCTGATTGAAATATTTCCAAGAATAAATATTAATGTAAAAAAGGCTTGCAGTATTTGACATTGTCAGGAATTTTTCATGGATGCTTTAGCAAGGTCATTCATGGATTTTTCTATAAATAAATAGAAGCATCAATCCAAGAAATAGGCTTCTCTACTCACAGTTTAACGTTTTACAAAGTTTTTTTTGTCTCTTGGACTGGTTCTTCTAGGGGTGAAATTTGTTGATTAGAATCCACATCACACACACATAAGCCAAAAGCTAGAGTTTCTTCCTGAAGGTGTACTTTTGAATAGAAGAAAATCGTATGCATGTGATTTGGATAAAATGGCACCAAGACGCATGTCCACAATCTCTTGAAATATTTACCTGGGGTTGCTCAACATTGTGGTTGAAGCCATTGTTGGCATGCCATATGTAACCTCAGATGTTAATGTTTTTGCTGCAACTATTTTTAAGACACTTGGTAATGAATACTTCTAACAAATAGGATAATAGATCTTTGCTTGGGTTGAGTTTAGTACTGAAAGCATTTATTCAATTCATCTCCCTCGTCCCTTATGTCCCACGATGCTCATTGCCTTGACTTGGCCTTGACTGACCTACTAACATTATCATAAGGCCTAAGGTGCCTTTAATGATGAAGTCTAGGTCTCATTTCAGACCTTTTAATCCAACTTTTGAAGGATCTAGAAACTAAAAGTCCTATATGTAATAGCAACGAGCACAATGGTTCAATTCAAGGCACCTCATAAGTTCATCCTCAAGGTTTCACATGAGATAACAACTAGATCCCCAAGGAAAAAAAAAGTGTTTCTAAATATGTTGAATTTATCAACTCTCTTATCTTGTTTGCATGGGGTTCCCTGGCTCGCCCATGTAGTTCTTACGATTCCGTGAGTGTATTTCGCACCCATTGGTAATTTTATTTTTCATGATCTTGCTCAAGTTTTAACCCTAGACCTTAGAGGATGTAGCTTAAGGTTGTTGGTTGCGGGGAGTGGAAGTAAGAAGTGCAATATTCAAAAATATTTTGAGAGCACGGAGGGAAGCAAGAAGTGCAAGTTTCAAAAAGATTGTGTGGCTTAGGAAAATACCTATAAAACTTTTAGGAGAATGGGTATATTATACTCTTTTGGCTGGCAATACTTCTGTAGTAAAATTGGCCAAGAATCCTATATTCCATGATTGAACCAATCACATCAACTCCAAGTACCATATGACTCAATATCATGTAGAAGCCAAAACTATTCATTTGAGACATTGATCCTCAAATGAGAAAATTGCAAACAACTTCACCAAATCATTTGGAAGACAAAATTTTGAAATGTTGAGAACGATGCTTGAACTCACAAAACCCCTCTTTGAATTAAGGGGGAAATGTTAGATACCTAATCCTTAGGGATTGAGGTACATTGTAAATAACTTTGTAAGTATTAATCTAAGAGAAATATGAAGGGTCATAGGTGAATAATAAGAGTCATTTGGAGCTCTTAGAAGATGAAACCAAAGGTCAATTCCTCTTGTATATATGCATGCTATGTGTTGAAGAAATTCATTCAAGCGTGGAATTATTCATCCTAGTTGGTGGTGGTATCATAGCTGACTATTTTAACTCGATGATTCTCTTACGCATGCAAAAACTCCCCTCGTTCAATGTCAAATCTGAGGCATCTCCTACCTACTATTCATTCCAATTTTCGAAAGACATATCTGGCATTTCTTCTTCCTCCCATGACCTTGATCATTACATTTTAGCAACTCCTATGCACGCAATTTCTCCCTAAGATAACAAAAGTTCATGAGCTCAATTCCGAGTATTACCATACAGTATTCTTGGAGGGAAATTCAAAAGAATTTGGGGGTGTATACAAGCAGCTGTTGGGTGGGACAAAGTTAGCGGGTTTGTCTCCAAGTGATTCAGATGACATGGATTTCATACACGCTGCCCTCAAAACATTCCAGGATTTCTGCATTCACTGCAAATAGGAAGAAATTGAAAGGGTCATTGCCTCAATGATTTTATTTTACATAATCCAATGTATTTTTGAGTTATAGTTAAGTAGAAAATAAGAATTCAAATGTTCAATGAAATTTATGTCATTATTCATTGGATCTAAAAGGTTTACTAGGTCAATTCTTGTGCATTCCATGGGAAGATATTGTGATGGGAAATATTCTAGTATCATTATCACTACTATTTCTGCAAAGCAGAGTGTGTCTAAACCCTAGAACATATATTATGCTTAAACTCTAGAATAATAGGTTTTTGCAGAAAACACTAGAGAATAAGTGTAAAACAAATTTATAATGTGTCTTGTCATTTCTAATATGTCTATAAATTTTACAGTGTTTGCACAAAATGGAAGATAAATTCTTCGCTAGAAGTACATCATTTGGAAACACTCCATCTTCCTTTGGTCAGAGTTTGGATTTTGGAAATCATTCAACAACTCCATCATCTAGCAGCCCGAGACTTAGAAAAATTTCCTTTCGTGGAGGGTGTGGAGGTGTGAGAGAAAACATGAAAGCATTTTAGAGGTAGGGAGCATAAGCACAATCATGTTCTTCATTGTGTTTTTTATGGAAACAATGGACGTAGGCAAAGACATTCAGAATCCCATGGGAGAAGATCAAAAGAAACAAACAAGGTTAAGCCACATGACCTTGAGATAGATTTCTTTGAATATTTCAATGACGATGTGGAGAAGTATCCTGTAGGTTTCCTCATGAAGTTTTCCTTGGAAAAAAGGGAGAGAGAGAGAGAGAGAGAGAGAGAGAGACTTCTCCATTGATGTATTTTTGTTTTATAAGCCCATGAACAACCTTTCTTTGTTGATACAGTCCAAAGGTTTTGGGATAAGCGAACAACTTTCAGAGCCTCCTTTGAAAGCTCTAATATATGTCGTTTTAACCTCTCTTTTTTTAAATTATCTCACTGATATGTAAGGAAGGTGTTCAACATCTTTATGAAAAACTTGGAATTTGGCGTTTACAAGCAAGGCCAATTCTTGCTCAAAAAGCCTCAATTCCCCTAACAACTATGGGAGGAAGGTTCATCATGAAAATAAGTCATACACCTAGATTTCTACAAGGCCATTAGGCACCAACTAAACTGTGCTCCATAAAACATTGCAGCAATCTGTAATTATCTGAGTGTCCCTAAGGAGAGGGTCTTTCCAAGGAAATAAGATTCGGAAGACAATTAGATGTGGCCTGAAATCATGCTCCAAAAGTCTTGGTGGACATGAATCTCCACTAGACATGCTCAGTTGGAGATGTAGCTTTGCTGCAAAACTTGCATGCAGTATTTGTAACGCCAACATTATGAAGTGACCTATGTATTTATCATTTTAAGTTTTTTATTCTTAATGCAATGAAATATATTAAATAACCCAACAATTGTTCACAATCTGGACCTTTAAACTTCTAATTGCAATGGATATCATAAAAATTGTGAACATGATAAGATGTATATATGCTAAATTACTTACCGCTATATCTTGAAATTCATCAAAATTGGTTGCTATTGTTTCCCACTGGCAAGGAGAAATGACATTTACGCTAGTCTTATTTTTTACCTCAATATTCTGAATCTCCTTGTATAAAGGGTGACCAATAATGGAATCATCCTCCTACCTTAAAATCAATCCAAAATATAAGTATTAGAATCAATTTATCACAACTTCCTAAACAAATCAAATAAAGAATACAACATGATGAACACATCAATTATAACAATAGTAAATACTTGAATAAAAAGACGAAGAATGAACCAAAAATAAGCTAAAAGACAGGTTTGGTACAACAAGCCCTAAAGTTGTGGCTCTTTAATACCACTTGTCATGATCCTACATATGGTCCCACTCAACAAAGCAGGCACCCACATACATAAAATTTCGTTTCTTATGTGCAATCTATTTCTAGAATCTCCACCTTATAACAGTTAAGGCTTTGGGTACAAGTTCTAAAATTGTAACAAATGAACTCATAATAAGGCTAATATGGCCTTCAAATCATGAGAATTGCAATATTCTATAAACAATAATGCAACATCAAAGACTCCATAATATCTATAGATTTTACTAGTGGGAAGTTCCATGTGAATCCCCCTCGATCCACTTAGTAAGAAATGTGGAGATCTGAACTCCATGCTTAAGATAACTATAGATATGGGGTTGAATGTTGTCTTGCTGTCATGTATGAAAGGCCAAAAGATAATGGTCACATTAATTAGTTGTTCTCGGAAAGATTAAATGTAAGAAAAATATGCAACTAAAGAGAATCTAAAAAAACACTGATATATATGTAATGGTTTGCAAGTATTGGCACCACCAAATAGGCACCGAATGATTTTTTTGACTACAAAAACAAAGATCTTGTTATCTACGAACAATTTTGGAAGCACTACAATAGAACTGAGATGTTGATCATGAGGGAACAAAGAGCAACTTTACTTAGGAAAAATGCAATTTTATTTAAAAATATATATTATCACCAAAAGTACACTAAAGGTAAAATACCATAAAATTCATGCCTTTCTTTAAACTTGGTCATAACATATGAATAATGGAATCATTTCATTTTGATGATACCACCAAAATAGAAAGACAAATATGTTTTATACCTCAACCCGAATCTAACATAGTTCTTTCAAAATCAACACGCGAGAACCAGGATCAATTTCCTTGTATGCTATGTTCTCCTCTCTACATAAGTAGGGAAGCCTGAGATCAAAGACAAATAAAATCCATAGAGGCATAAAAATCTTTGAGTCTAAAACACTCACCCACGGGCTGTAATAATTGGAAATTTCCCTTCAACTACCTATGTATAAAAGTAAATAAGCTACTTTAGTCACATCACATTTAAACATTTTATTGCATTCAACGTGGAATAAAAAGTTCTAGAACTATGTTGTTGAACTACAATGATCCTATCCTATTGTTATAACCTACCTGGTACCAGTCATCCTTAAGCTTCTTACATAATAGAGACACCCATGTGTCACGCCCGAGAGCACTTGTGATTATAGGAGGAATCACCTGCAAGACCAATAACTAGAGGTTGAGATGTATTTTAATTGATATGTTCAAATGATATTATTAAAATCTACATTAATAACAAAGAAATTTTGAAAACATATTGATTCTCTACCCTTCCAACCATGTTCCTGAAACATTCAAAACATAGCCAAACAAAAGAATAGGTAATAAACTACCACATCATTTTGTTCTCCTATAGCTTTTCTGCTTCAGACTACATGTCTATAATAATCTTTCCAGAATCCAGACTCCTTTTCTCCAAAGATTACATATTATGGTTTGTCTCATTGCAAGTAGTCTTGAGTTCTAGCTTGGAAACCAATATTTAAACATTGACAAACATTTCCCTTCCCCATGCTGATCACGCATACACCCAACTTATATGGACTCAATTTCTTGCTTTAGATTTCCATGTTTGGCATACCAAGAAGAGATTATGTCAACCCAAATAATTATCAAGAGCTACCACTAATGACAATGAATAGTAGTAAAGAACAAATAAGTCATACATAGATTGAAAAATATCTATTCACACTGATACCATCAACTTAGGGAGAATTCTAATGAAATGGCCTTTCAAAGCAATGAAATTCTTCCAATCCAAGTGTCATCAAGTTAGATTTTCATATGGAGGAATCTAGAAACATGTTAACATAAAGCTTCCTAAAACTCTAAAAATTCTAGAAATAGACAAATATATGGCATGGGGATCTTTTGATGGTGTCAAGGATCCCCAGGTATGTGTGAAGAATGGTACATTCAATTCTTGAATGAAAATCATTTTATTTCTTTCAAACCTGTTGTTCGACAAGGGGCTGACAATCAAGCGAAATGTATGCTTCAATGTTGCTTCTTAAAATTGCATCTATAACATACCCAGTACCCTCTGTCAACCATTGAGGATAGGGGGTACTTCTGCATTTTACATTTTTTTCAATTTTCTATACTGCTTCAGTACCATTTTCTCCACTGCCCTTCCATGAATATAAGAATGCATGTGACAAGAAGGCATATGCAAATATAAGCAGACTATAATACACTTTGATCATCAATACCTATAGGATATCTTGTATATGATAAATTTTGTTGCTTATGCATATTAGACTATGTGTTAACAGTTGTAATGACACCAACCTATGCACTTAATATTATGGAATAATAATGGCCTTCTTGAATAGTAATAATATGTATTACATTGTGTACAAGCCATCCTATGCTTTTCCTTATTCTATATGGGTATATATCATCGGTCAATCACAGTAAGGTTGTGAAACAATTATGGTAGCATATTAGAGTAGTCATAGTCATGGGATTAGTACCCTTGTGAATGATAATATAGTTCAAGCTTGATACACTTAAATCAATCATGCCCTATTTCTTTACCACTATAAGCATTAAGTACACTAGTTTCCATAGTCAATGATCTTCACAACCCGTATTCACAAGTTTATACATAGTTAACATAGTTGTAACCTTGACAATATGGATAAGCTATATTAGGCAATCACACTATCTATTAGTATAAGCCTTTCTATTAAGCCCATATAATGTGACACTATTGATCATGGTTGGTATCACGGTTATTAACACTTTGACTGGAATAGAGCTTATATCTTGTAGATAAAAATCACTTCATACTGTTCATGTAACTTGTAATACGGTAGTTATGAGTGAATAGATGTTTACACTTACTAATAGTTATGTACAAAGTAGTAGTAAATCAGTAAGACACAAGTTATTGTAGTTATATCTTATGGGATTAGTGTGATCATCATACATAGAATACTCTTGTCATCGAAGATCATATCATGAAATCAATGTATACTTGTAACTCTTATATGTTACTGATAGCTATACCATATCTAAGCTTATAACCTAAGTAGTTGCATATCAGTTAATCCATGGCATTAGTTCAGCATGATCAATACCAAGCAATGTGTAAAGCTAGCACTAGTCATATCAGCATCACTTTAATCTATTGGAATAGCTCATGTAAGCTTAAGCTCATACTAGTCGTATTGTGATATCTATGTTAGATACCGAATGAATAACATAAATATATCATGCCTGTTCTATATAGCACATTGATCTTGATTTAATTCAAGTGCATGTACTAATATATGAATAATAAGTATGTATGTATTGTGTTATTAGCTTGATCGTTGTATTAGCTATATGGAATCAATGGGAATCACACCACTACTACCTATTGCCTAATTTCTCTAATTCAGTATAGAGTTGTACCAATGTGAGTAATTATGGGAATAAGTATGAAAAAAGGTGACAAACAATGTTGAGATTAGAAAGGGAAATATCATTAAAAAAAAGAAATGTATAATTATCCTGAGCTGACTTGTTTTAGTGTTTAATCAATACTACTAATCACATTAGATCACATCTATAAGTTGTGTGATGTGCTCAATAAAGGTATTTGGTTGTACATAGAACATAATGGTAATACTAGCATAAGCTAATATTTCAGTAAATACGTAAACTAGATTAAGCTAAGCTCATATCTATTACTGATG
Source organism: Pinus taeda (assembly GCA_000404065.3). Classification (NCBI taxonomy): domain Eukaryota; kingdom Viridiplantae; phylum Streptophyta; class Pinopsida; order Pinales; family Pinaceae; genus Pinus; species Pinus taeda. The sequence continues at coordinate 26,850 of APFE030123197.1, read as the reverse complement.
GGAAACAAGGTTTCATCATGGAAGGTAAACATGGTAATATGACAGATCCATAACTAGCTCATAACAAGATGTAACTAGTATAACCAATTCATATTGATTACGATTACCTCACCCATGTTCTTCTTATAATTAATGGTGATAGAACTCACATAATGACCCTTTATTATTGATTAGGGTATTACTTATATAGTTCATGGAAACTTCTTAAGATTATCTCTATAATATTTACATGGGGTTATTACACTATAACGAGTTAGTACTAGAAATACGTCATATATAACATGTATACACTAACTTGTGAACATCATGTATCATGGTAAATCTCATCTATTATCCATATGAAATCTAATCAGGGTAATTAGACTATCACGAGTTAAGAGCTATGGATAAAGTGTTAAACAACATAGATAGGGGTATGTATACTCGTATATATTACGACCAAAGATCTTAATATACCTGTGTTACCTTACAACAAACCTCTTGAGAAAATTACTATTGGCTAATCCTCTCACCATATGAAAATTGGTTGGTGTCGGAGCCTTCCCTTAAGACTGATACCGACAAGGAACATAAGGATCAACATCAGATTCATATTTATATCAGTGTAACTCCTTCTATGGGGTATTAACAACCTAGTGGGGTTAGGTTAATGACCAGCTAGAGCTTCTTTCTATAACTAATTGTACTTCTAGGCAATATCTAGCCCAACCTGGTAAAGCTAAGGCATATCCCACCCAGTTGACTAAAGCGGTTGAAATTTTTAATAGTGCAATAACCAAAGTAGAGTAGCCTTACCACTCAATTAGCCAAAATGATACTCATATAGCTTAGTTCAACTCCACAACAAGTATTTCTTTGAATGTTTTCTAGGATCTATTCCAAGAAAACAACCTCAGTGTTTGGGCCCAAGTACCATAATTTATTGATGTGAGTATCGCGTATATATGTGACACGCCATTAAGTATCTTGGGTACCAATGTGGCTATATGGATATGACCTAAGTATACTCGTTGTTGGTATGCCTTGCTCTTATGTAGTTTACGAGCGCATACATTTTGATCAAGCCATGTTCTCACCAGAAAAATGAGCAGGTATGAGGAGATTTGGGTTTTCCCCTATATTTCTTTCAAACATTGGAGACTATGGCTAGTCCATTAAGGCTTCCATGGGACTAAGGCTCAGACTGAAGCTAGTAGTTCTCCTACTATATGGACTTTAGGTAGTCTTCTCTAATGCTTCTTGTATAACTAGCTAGTAGTGTAGTGCTAGTGTCTGTGCAACTAATGCAATGACTCTAACACTAGAGTATAAATACATAAGAGTGAAAGAGAAGAAGTATCCATCCTTTCCTTTAGAAACTATGCTATCTTCTGGCTAAATCCATTGGATTACCTGCTTTTCTCATAAAGAAATCAATAGCTCTAGTGAAGAAGCTATAAGGTTGTTTTTGTGTAGTTCGAAACGAAATGGGGACTTATAATTGTAGTTAACAACAAGCTCCAGAGAAAAAGATTCTTGTTGTCTCCTTTGAAAGAAAAAGAAATAAAAACTTCTACTCTAGCAAATAAGCTTGCTACTTCAAGTTTTCACCCATACCCCATACCACTTGTGTGTGTCCCCCGGAGCTACCAGCGAATAAGCTAGGTTGATTGTCATCATGCAATCTCCATTATTTTCCTAACTAGTACATTTTCCTTTCTCCCTTAGTGTAAGCGAAGAATAATTCTTCTTAGCCTTAGTAGTAAAGTCATAGTGAAAGTTCCATAGAGGAAGGAAGGTCTACTAGCTGGCTTCCAAGTTAGGTACACTAGGCGATATAGAATTATCTTAGCCTGTATGAACTAGCACTCGATACAAATTTCCTT
>APFE030123197.1:0-18714 GCA_000404065.3 Pinus taeda | reverse complement strand
GATTCATCTATTTGGAAAATGATGTACATTTGATGTCTTTATATTCCTGAATATATCGCAGCCCGGATGGATGAAACTAGATCTGGGGTCTTCAAAACTCGTTCAATCTTCACTCGGAGCACAAGTCAATCCATGTGAAAAATGTTCTGGAGTTGAACATGGAAAGACATCACCTGATTACCAGCCAATGATGTAAGTTGTTAACAGGCATGAGAGGAATCACCAATAATGACAATGACCCTCAAGATAATATGGTACAATTCGCACTGTGTGAAAAAGGACTTGGCATCAAACACCACGCAAAATCTCTCGGTCGAAGGCCATTAATGTAAACCTGTCGCTGAAAGTGATAAACTTGCCATTGAGGCATGCAAGCTTCAACGTACTCAAAAGGTTGTTCCTAGGTCAACTTCTTGGATAATGAGCTGATGTCGATAAGAAGTGACTCGTCGTAGGAGGGCCTTAATGAATCCCACATCTATGACATGGAACAAAGTAAATGATTTTGGAGGTGAAAACGATATGATGATATAGGGTTCAGGGTGGTGGTCATGAAAGAATGGAGCGTGAATGTATTGTAGCGGGTGAGACACAGGTGAATTCTCTGAATGACTTCTCTTGAACATATCAGCGACATTGCCGATGGATTGGTAGCATTAACCACAAAGATGGATGGTGTGACGGACCAATGGTGATATGACCAGTGAATGGAACAACCCAACCCGACTCGGATGTGGAGAGAAAGTGTCATGTTCAAGAGCGACTTGCTACCAATAAAGTTTTTTCAAGTTTTCTTACCAATTTTCCCCAGTCATTGTTGACCAGTACCTATTTATTTTTGTCATGCTTGAGGAGGATAACATATGCTTGTTCTATAATTCGCCCTTTGGGCGAACCTGTCGCTATATTTTAAGGAGTCTAGCGACAGTGAAACTCGTTTTCATCCATTTGGACGAGTTTGTTGCTATTCAGTTTTAATGAGTTTAACGATAAAGATAACTTGGTCCTTTTCAATTTTAGAGAGTCTGAAAGGGACGGAAAGGAAACTCCAAAGATTCTTTTTCATCATATAATCCCTTAAGTCTAAAAAAGCATAAAATAATACGAAAGGGATGAATGTTCGATAATTTTAACGAGCCGAACAAGACAAGTGCTCGATCTTTTTTTGTAATAATCCCTCAAGTCCAAAAGGATTAAAATCTGGAGGAGGGATAGCAATTCCAATGACTTTAACGAGCTGGAGAGGCTAATCACTCGACAATATTTTCATATTTTACGAGTCAGTTGAAAAGAGCTTAAAGGAGACTCGTTTTTCGAGGAACGAGTGATGATTTCGGGTAGCAGCTGATTCCAGGTAAGGTTTGGAATTTTCCAATCACGGCAGTGTCACAAGGGTGGCTAATAGAATCACTCTTCACAGATGTTCCTCAAAAGGGTAAACAATCAAATGGAGGCAAATGATCGGCTAAAAGGAGAGTGGAGTTGATGATGAGAACACAACCAAGGCTAAAAGGAGAGTGGAGTTGATGATGATAATGCATTCACAATGGCTATTTATCGGAAAATTGGTTCATTTTTTAATGAGCTTAAACTCTGGGGAAAACATTTGCTCATTGCTTATGTTTATTTTTTAACGAGCTTGAACTCCACGTTAAAATTGCTCGTGCCAGTCATATAATAAGGATATCTCATCTAAGATGCCATTTTTTATGGGGCTTGCACCTTTTAAAGCTTTACCCCAGATCCTTTCTTTATGCAAGCTAGGATCGCTCTTCGCTTGCATGCAAAATGGTTTGTGTGCCCCCAGGTATAGCGAAAAAATCCCAGGTTACCATATGAAAGCTCTCCATCCGCGTTGCAAAGAAAATTCTTCCTTGGCGATGTCTACCGAAATAGACAAAGGTGAGTGGCGCAATCACGTCCACTCACATAACTTTGACGAGGGAATCTTATTCCAGTCTAATCCCATTTTCCTTAACGGACAGGTGTGTCAGACTTGTCATATATCCTCCATCGAAACTTACTCTATACCCAATGTTTTCTTGCCGAAACAGACCAGGGTCCATGCCCCTTGGGTTTCAGAAATATCCTCTTGAATCACTCGCGCTCATTAGGTGGACAGACTAGAGATCGATGAGACATTCCCTGCATGAAAAGACCATTTAGGGATGACATTTGACTATTTTCCATGTGTGAACTGGGGAATGATAGTTGGTCTATGAGCTTGACCACTCTGCCTTCATGCGGAAAACACATTACTCTAAAGAGTGAGGAGACGACGACTCCCATGCAATAAATATAGTCACGCCCAAGGAGTAGATTATAATATAGGGGTCCTTGGACTACCATCACTTTCATGTGAACGGTTTTCCTTCTCAAAGTAATGGGCATATTGGGAAGGATCCCTAATGGTCGACTGGTTCCTTTATCAAAGGCTGTTAGATTTCTCATTTTAGGCAAAAGCGATAGCAAACCAAGCGCTTTCCAAGAACTTGAGGAAAGGATACTCACAGAAGCCCCTTCATCTATGATGGTGCCAGCGATGACCATTTTGTAAGCTTGTACAATGATTCTGAATGGTACACTAGCTGGTACACGAGGTCTGCCTAGTAGATTCCAATCGAAGGAAACGACTAGGTTGCTTGGAGGTGGGACCGAATAGATGGCTAGATAGGACTCTGATGAATTTCCTTCCTGCGGTAAAGGAACGGGTAGACTGCCCCCAAGTTCATCAGAGTCTGCGTTTATGAAAATAATTTGAACGGTGTCATTCTCTTTCTCTTTAGTGACGGTATCATTCGAAGATGAACCTTCTGATGGCAAGACCGGGTCAACTGCCGCCTCGACCTTTTGAATTTCATCTGGTATGGATTCAGAGGGTTCATTTTCAATGATAGACGTTTCGGCCGACCACAATGGCGTGCCAACCATATTTTCAACTAGTGGTGGACTCGGCAAGAGTTTCTTATATCCAGGAGGGAGCCGTAGCGGTGAAGCAAGACGGTCATCCAAAACTCTTTTAGCTTCGTCTAGGAAGGGACAACAGTGGATGGCATGATCGCCTTCACACAATTTACAAAGAAATTTGCGATTCCTTTTCTGTCCAGACACTTCACTTTCACTCGTTGATGGTGTGCTTTCAACATGATCATCAGAGGTTGACGACACCGGATTGTAAAAACGAGGAGATCAGTCTCTTAAGATCTGAGGGATGCAAGGACAATCTCGATGATAGTGGTCTCCGTTGCAAATGACACATGGAGATTTAGGTTTAGATAGTGCGGTGTGAGGATTTTCACTAGACGACACATGGTTGCCCCCTTTCGCTTTTGGTTCTTTCTTTTTCTTTTTTTCTTTTCTCTTTCTGCTTCTTCTTCTCAATTACTTGATCTTTAGCTTTACCAGCTTTATCAAGCGAAGAGTAAGGACGAGAGGGAGAAACAAATGATGTAGAAGGCTGGGGGGTAACTCTAGTATCATTTAGTTGTTGACTTGACTGTTCAGGAATTACGGTATTCTAAACGATAGAGGTAGAGAAGAGCCATATGGGCAAACCAATCGTCAACCCCGGAAGTGACAATGTGGTCATATGGGGTGCACCAACATCTCCCCAAGAGGAGAAAGGACTAGGATTTCCTCCAAGGGGAAGTCCTTGGTTGGTAGACTCCATTTTCTTCAACCTAAAGACCAAAGAGGGAACTTGTGATGTTATTCTGATTAAAATAAATTTTAGACGCTTTGACACAACTTGTTTTTTCAATTTTTAAGAGTCGAGAAAAAATGAAAGATGACTCTAGTCACCTTCGATTTTTAATGAGCCTGAAGTAACAACTGCTCAAATGGACCTTTTCTTTTAATGAGTCTGAAAAGGAATGAAACAGACTTCTCTGGAAATATAGGCAGAGGGGATTACCAAACCAATCGCAAAACTGTAGAATACTTTTTATGGTATGGCAGTCAATCTTCCCGAATGTTGTTTTCAATGCATTGCGATCGATAGGGCGGTAGACACAGCTTCCTAGGGATAAAGGATATAGCCTATTTTGGTCTCCCAATATATACTCGACAGTAAGTGGGAGCACAAGTCCGTACTGGCACTTGTCATCTTAGAGTGGAGGAATCACCCAACCAACAATGAAAACAACAGTTACCAGGTTTTACGAAGCTGGAATACGTCTCTAGCCTAGACTTCTAGATGTTGTGCATTGGGTTCCAAAGCAGTTTTAGATTCATTAAATTTATTTTATAGTTGATCTTGTTTAAAAATTTGCCTTTCAGGTTCACCGCGTGATGTGTATACAATTCCTAAAATGCAGTCTAAGATGATAAACAACTGTTTAATCTTCTTTTGGCAATGAAAGTCTTAGCTACTAAGGAAAGAAAATTGAGATTCTTTCAACAAAGAGCACAGAGCACACACTAAATGCACTGTCCTAAATCAAACCAAGCAGTCTAAATGCAAATGCACATGTATGTATTTGTTTTCAGCCTTCTTAATGTATAAATGACAAGAAGAATGCTGAGTGCAAATCTGAATTATTTTCAATGCGACAATACTTAATAAATTTCTTCTCAAAATGAAGTGAAGATAAGGGCGACACTTTGCGATTTCGAAATGAAAACTATTTTCGACACTTTAAAAGCTACTAATTCAAATCATATACAAGAGTAACAATATAATTGGCTATCAAGAATAATGGGATTCTCTTATATGATTGAAAGTGAAACTTAAGACACTTTCAGATTAAGAAACGATAGTTCGACTACGCTACTTCTTTGCAAAAGAGAACTGAAAATGGTGCACAATACATAAAAACACTTACAATTCTTTGCACAATAGAGGTGGAATGATGGAAGAAAAGGGTGTTTTCATAGAGATATACTGAACACAGACAACAAAACTCCTGAATAGAACTGAAAAGAGTGAAGAAAAACCAAAGTTTGAAGGTAAAATTAACCTTCCCTGACCATCGCACCTGTCACACAAGGAATCCAGTATGCATCTCACCTACTGCACAAGGGAAGTGCGATGCATACAAAATTCCTTGAAGGGAGGGTGCGATGGTACCAGTGCAATACTTTTAACCAGTCTTTGCTCACAATTTGCAATTCAGTTCAGGGATTTAGGTCGAGTAAGTGATATTCAGTAAATGTAAATCATAGGGGTTGATCTAAGGAGGTTACTAGAGCCACCACTTAGGGTAATTAGAATGTTTTCAGATCGATTGTTCAATTTATAAACAAAACCCGAAGATAGACTGAAGCATCATTGATCTACTTTGCATTTGCATAACAAATGCAGTTTGAAGGCTAGCTGGCTTGACTTCAAGATCCATCTATAAGTTTATAAAACAAACAAACATAAACTAACAAACAATCTATTCGCTCCCCAGTGGAGTCGCCATTTTGTTACCTGGAATAGTTTCCACTCGGAGCTGCTATTCCCACTAAGACTGGTAGTTATCTTAGAAACAAACAAGTAAAGAGTACTTTCGCTTTCCTTTATGAAGAATAGATAAGAGTGGAACAAAGGACACCAACCTTAGTCTTGTGCTTCGTTCCTTGCTTGATTCCTCTCCTTCCTAATAGATCTTTGCCGCTTCTTCTTCATCTGCCTAGCTTCAAAGAGCACCTGTGGAATCAAAGCAGCATAATACTATCGAAGAATAGAGATCTATATTGATAAATAACATAGGACCAGATATGTATTAACCACACAAATGCATATACAATCAAACATACAAGAATGTGGAGGAAAACATGAATAGCTTTATTGATATCAAGAATAGCAAGAGGATTACAACCAATTGTTCTGACCCAACATCATCCTCCAGCAAGAAAGCCCTTCTTCACCTCAAGTAAAGCTTAGATCACCCAACACTATGAAGTTTCACCAGAAAACCAACCGCACTTCTCTACAAGATACAAGATTCGAACCTCTAGATCTCTGTGATGAGGGATCCATATATATATGATTGTACTGGGGTGAGTCATCTTCTGGGGTCTTGATTAGTGTCCTCTCTCTGATAGTTCTTGATTCCACTTGGAGACTGATGATCTCTTACTCATCCCTGGTCGAAAACAGAGAGGCAAGTGTCAGAGGGGAAGCTTCTAAAATATTCTATGATCTTCCACCTCACAAATTGTCTCTTCCATTTGTCCATTCTCGCCCATCGCACCCTACAGAGGGGCCATCCATTATGCATCGCACACTTTACACTGGGAAGGTGATATGCATCACACCCTCTACACAAGGTATTCAATATGGTCTAGATTTGACCATTTCTGAGCAGTTTTTAGTGGAGAACTTCTAGGAGATGATGTAATCAGTTGACCTTGTTCCCTTAGGTAGTGAAGAAACACTTTTAGGGACTTAGGAGCCCTCAATTTATGGACATTTATGATTGGGGTTGCAGTGCCCAAAAATGTCTATAACACATATGGGCAAGGTAATGGGGGAGATGATGAGATCTCTAGAAGTAATAAGAGAGGGAATGATCATTCACTTTCAACTGCAAGTGCTTTGAATATATTGAAGTTTGTAACTACTGATGGCGCCTCAACCCATACCATTATTCTTCCTTCTGATGTTGAATTTGTGAGAAGTTTCTAGCACAAATACAAGTGATAAATATTAATGAAGGGGACAATGGTGAGAGTGTTGAGAAGGAACCAAAAGACTAGGCTTTGGAGAAGTTTATAGAGTTAGTTTTTGATAGATATATGATGGCCAGGCCATGTAAGGAGAATGGATTCGAGAACATACATGATATTAGATATTATAGGTCATCCAAAAATATTGCAATTAGATCATCCAAGGTCAAGGCATAGAAAGGGGAGGACCTATTTGTTTTAACAACAATGAAGACAAAGCAAGTGACTTTGGATTTGAATAATATGAAGGCTTCAAATATAGTGGATGTTGGCTTCACCACTGCTTTTGATACCAAAAAAAATTGATTGATATGGAAGCATGAGAAGCAGAAACTAAATCCTTAAGAACATATCATGAAAAATATAAGGAATGGCATCGAGAGTGGTTCCCTCCATGATGGCCATGCCAAGTAAGGAGAATGGAGTCTCGAGCATACATGATATTAGATATTACAGGTCATCCACAAATATTGCAATTAGACCATCCAAGGCTGAGGTAGAGAAAGGGAGGGGCCTATTTTCTTTAACATCAACGAAGACTGAGCAAGTGAAATTGGATTTGAATAATATGAAGGTTTCAAATGTAGTGGATGTTGGCCTGGCCACTAGTTTGGATAACAAAAGAAAATTGATTGATATGGAGGCTTTGATGGAAGCATGAGAAGAAGAAAATCAATCCTTAAGAGAATATCATGAAAAATATAAGGAATGGCATCGAGAGTGGTTCTCTCCTAGCCCATCCTTGATACAACTACTACTCCCCGACCATCTGATCCTCAAGTAGATACAACAAAAGAATATTAAAGAAAAATAAACTTAGCCACAACTACATTCATAAGTGTCAAACATGTGATAGATGAAGATGCATAGTAGAGGCAATATCTTCTATTGAAGACTATAGAGATTGGAATAATTATGCACAACACCAATAAAAAGGCAGCATAAGTGACAAAATTCCTTGGGAAAGGTAAGAAAGTAGCTCTCATGTCACGAAGGTTGTAGGATCCAAATCACTCTTTTCCACTCCAAAACATGACCCACAGTTACTCTTCTTTCACTTGTCCATGGCACAAAGTGTGGTCTGCTCAATTTAACAAGGGCCTTTCCTGATTGAGTGTTACCTCATCTTTCATTGTGGTCCCTGAAAATCCTTGCACGAATGAGGTCCCAATTTCAATTAGTTACGGTTGTCGGTCACTCTACTCCACTACTAGGATTCCAAGAAAAGTACTTCCTTAGTAAATCATAGACATATGACATTTTATTTCCATTTGGTTTATCATGAGTTGGTCCTTTGTCAGGTATGGAAGGGGGGGACCTTTACTCCTCGACTCCATACCATTGAGTGATCTGATTCCCATAGCCTGAAACAAGTAATAGCCCCGATGGTTCATTACTTCATGTGACATTTCTTTTGTTATCTGCAGTTAGCAGTATTCCTATCCTTCTCTGTGCAAGCAAGAACATGGATTGGAAAATCTTTCATTCCCTTTCTGATCAGGTGCCCTCATCATTGTGTCCCACGTATCTGCATCAAGTTAGTCCACATATTGCATCATCCGTTAACCAAAGAGGTCGTCGATGCTAGTACACATTCTTACTTGGCTAGAGTGTGAATGTATCTATAGATGATGCACCATAAACTTGTGCACAACTATTTGTTAGGCGGGTCTGGAATCATGTTTCCCTTATATAATCTTAAGATACAAATTTCAATTTTGTTCATTGGATCATCGTGGATTACAAATTCATTTTTCCCTTTTTCTATCGGGCTTCTTTCGTTAATATGAGGTTCGATGTGGCTTGGGGTTTGCTTAGACACTTGATTCTCTAACCCCCAATGGACCAAGAATTGGTAAGGCTCTCCCCACATTTTGATCTTCCAACCACCAAAAGTGTTTACGGTCAGGTTCCCTACCTACATCCTTATGGAACTAATAAAAATAATCAGCTAAAGCCTTCACAGACACCCTAAATCCTAAGCATATAACAATCTATGTACAAAAACCAAGATGGATCACAACATCACAATTTGTTACCCCATCTCCACTTAGACCCCTACAACACTTATCCAAAAGAACTAAAAGATAGGTCTATGATGCGAGCTACTACGTTTTTATTAGAAATGGCCATATTCAGTCATTTCTCTCTATGTATGATATATCCTTGTTCCTAGTGAGGAGAACAACACTTGTTTGGGGTTGGCATTTGTCACTTTTCTCTTTACTTTTGAAGTCGCCTACACAATGAATTAAAGTGGGTGGTGGCACAAGAACAGCCAACCCTCAGATTGGACGTGGAAACTCCCTATTTCATTGGCTATTGCCTTACTTATTCTTTTTTACATGCTTTGATGGGTGGGCACCTTTAGTCGTGCATAAATCAATGTTTTTCCAACGAAACTATTTCTACCAACCTTTCTCTTTACTTGAACTGACTCACACTGGATGGGCAGGATGTTTAGATAACATTGATTATTAGGAGATGCTTTCATGTTAGTACCCATTACTTACCTACCACCTATTCTCTTTAAAAACCTATAGTATAGATATTGTCTACCTCGCTTATTTATAATGGCACACACTTACAACAAGTGTTCGATGATTAGACGTGTTAGGGCTCAAATCCGCCTTAGGCTGAAATAAGACAAGACTCAAGGCCACATCAAAGCACGCTCAGCCTCGTAGTTAGCCCTACGAGGATAGGAGAGGGCTCTCTCCGGGTCAAAATCGGAAAAAGATATTAGAAAAGGCTCGAGATGACTGAATTGATGACAGATTTTAGGGTAGGTATTAAGTACAAAGAGTTTAGGATTTATTTTTTATGATTTTGTTGAAATCAAGGGAAAGGCAATTTTGGGTGCGGGGATGAGGCACAATTTTTTGCAGAGGTCCACTTGGGGCAAGATAGGCAATTGTTTTGATGCCTTAAAGCAAGTGAGATGGATAGATCAGACCAGTGAGAGGCTAAGGAGAGGCAAGGGGTCTCAAGGATTCTCCTTAAACTGAAGAAAACATAGAATATTAAACAAATTTAAAGGCAGAGCATAGCAATTTCATGGATTCTACCTTAAAACTTCATTTGCTTAATAAGAGAAGATTCAATAGATAATGATGCACATACACAACTTACAAGTACTAAAAGAAACACACCATCAAGACATAAAGCCACAAGGATCCCAAGTAGTGCTACAAAACCTTGGTCTTCCTTTGCCAAAAATGCTGGTAAAATATGTACAATATAGTCCCAAAACTATCCCAAGAGTCCAACCTCTGCTACTGAATGAAAAATTACATATATAGACCAAGCCAACCCATTCCCTAACCTCTAGGGGTCGAGCTCCTCCTTCTAGGAGTTTTTTCAACCAATTCTAAATTGAGCACTACAAACAAGACAATCAAAATAACTTGCCTCTATAAGCTAGGAAACTAATTCATTCATTAATTTTTTGCCATTTTATGAATGAATCTTCTAGAATAGGTAAAAAGTGTCATGCCAACATGAAATTACGTCGATTACATCAAAAAGGATGAAAAATCCCACCAAAAATTCAAAACTAGTCAATGTTGCGTTTTCCTGAGCTGAAGGTGCCAAACTGGCAAATTTTCCCAACGCGTAGCGCGCCTTTCAGGCCACTTTTGAGGCACTTCCCAGCATCCAAATGAGGCACAAGTGGTCTTTTAGGAAAGGTTTGGATGTCTAATCTCCATCCCAAGTAGAATTTCTCAATTTGGTGACCATTTTCCCCTCCAAAATTGCAATCTCCCAAGACTGCTTCCTGTGTGTCCAAAAAGTGGCAGAAGGTCATTTTTTGCTTGTTTTTTTGACCTTTTGCAGGCTCAAATCTCCATGAAACTTCTTGGCAGTGGCTGAGAAAGTGTAGTTTGCCATGAAAAATCCAAAAATGTTGAGTTTTTGTGAAATTGACCTCCCCAACTTAAGGGTAGCGCGCGGCACGCTATGCGTTGAGCTGAAGATGAAAACTGTGCAAAAAACCCTGACGCGTAGCGCGCCCAAGCCCTACGCGTAGCGCAAGTTTATGATACTTTTCGGAGGCCTTCCAAGTGTCCAAATTGGGCGCAGGATAGTGCGTTCGAAAGGCCTTTGAGTCTAATTTTCAACACAACTAGAATTTTTCAATTTGGAGTTCATTTGCCCTGCAACAAATCAAATCTCCCAAGACTGGTCAAAATGTGACAAATGAGGCTGCCTCAAGGCAGAGTGCTGTTGTAGTCAACTTTTGAATGCCTTCCTCAACTCCACATTGAGCTCATGATAGCTCAGTGGAAATAGCTTTGTGTCTAGTTATCATTTGACTCATCAATAAAGTAATTTGGCCAACCAAGCTAAGAGAAAGCTTGATTTTTCCAAGGTCACTGCAGAGGTGCATTCGATTCTCCTGAGGCAACGGTATTTTTGACATTTCTCTAAAACAATGACACCTGTGTAAAATGTGAAGGAGGTTGTTCTTCCTTGGCATGTTTTGGACAAAAACTTCTCTCATTTCTCCCAAATGCATCTTTGATTTCTCAGAAGCATCATTTGAGTAAAACCTACCCCGATGTGTGGAACAAGAGATTTCATCGAAATGAAGCGAAATGAAGGGGATATGAGGCTTCTAAATTCTTGAGGAAATTTTGGGGAGTAGGGAGGGATGTTAGGAAGTAGGGGAAAGTGGAATCTCAGAGATTGAGTGAGTGGAAGGGGTTCAAAAGGGAAAAACACAGGCTCAACCTAGAAAATTGCCAAGTTGTAGCAAGAAACTAGGGTTTGTGAAAAAATGAGGAATTTGGGGAATCTGAGTGATGGGAAGTATTTAATAAGGTACATTAATGATAGGGGAAGGTGTATGAACATCTGGATACAAGTTTTGCTAATGATTTGACCGTCCAAGAGAAATTGCCTTCAAAACCCTTGGAGAGGGAAATGAACCTTGCCTAGGCACAACTGAAGCAAGAACAACCTGTAAAATGACCCAATGGAACTTGACATGATGATGAAAACCCTATGAATGATGATAGACTCAGCTGAATAGCGAAATAGACTGACATTTGGGCAATTTTGAAAGGAGTGAAAGCAAACCCTAGACCTAATGCCTAGTGACCAAATTTTGCTTGAAGACTCACTGAAATGACAAAATTTGACCTTGACACTCTGAGACCACTTTGTAAGAGCATATTTGATCACTCGAGGAAGATTAGAAAGGCTGACACTAACACTGGCTCCAATGGGGATGGTAGCTCCTTGGAGGTGCCAAGAACCGTAGAGCTTTGGGAGAGCTGACAGTGCCTCCGTCCATTGGGCAATGGAGTCATTATTTTAACAGACAACACGAGACTTCCGACTCATTTATTGACTGAAACATGGACTCAAACTGACTTAATTGTAAATCTGAATGACGTAAAAACTGACTGGACAAACTGTACTAAAAAAAATACTAAGACCTAAAACTTAAGACACAAAGCTTGGTGGCAGCAACTGGCCACCTGTGTTTCTTTACAAAACAATATATCCTCAAACTATATCAAAATGCCAATGCAACCAATCAAGAAGATGGCTTCTTGACTGATTCTTCCTATCATATCTTCTGGTCAGCAATACAAACTGATAACTGGGCATCCAAAAACATAGTTGACCATGATCTCCTTCATCACTGAACACTGCAATAATCACTTTCACTGCTGGCTGCAACAAACTTGCTAGAGGATCTTGAAAAACATGAAGATTTGCCATTGCCACCTCCTGCTGAAAGAACAAGGTGTCCTTTGCTTCAAATGTTGATCTGCCTTCATCATGTGCTTCAGTAAAAGTATGCTCATGGGCTTCAAAAAACTCTGAACAAATGGATGAGCAGAGCTCTTATTGGAAAAACATTTCAGCACATGAAACATATGAAGAGGAATCTGAATGGAAATCCTGAATGTTTTGATTTTATGTGGTGTGAATGTGTTGTAGGTCATTTGTATATGATATGACGGCCTTGTTTTCATGTTCCTTATTACAATCATCAATCATAAGAGAAGAAACTTCAGATGATCCTTGAAGCACAATATTATCATTTATGTTGTCTACCACAAATTCATTCAGAGAAACTTTGTCACTTGCTTGAGCAAAGATCTCACCTTGTTGTTCATGAGTTGATTGAATCTCCTCATGAAGACTTTGTTCTAATGACAGACTGGTAGCACGACTGAGAACATTTGAATCCATACCTCTGTCTTCTACATTCCAGATGAGCTCAACAACAAAGTCCTCCTTGATGGGTTTCAGCACAGAGTATGCTTGGTCGTCACAATCTGAATCTAGAACTAAAATAGCTGACTTGACTTTATCACATTCTGAAATTGAAACTTGACTTTCATGCATGTTGTCTTCTTCTGTGGGCAGATCTGAAATGTCATTCTCCCTTTCATCATTTTCAGCCATATGGCACTCTTCAACCTGTTGATCTTGATTCTGCTACACAATTTCCTGAGCATCTTGATGGGAATCCTCTAGGTTCTCTTCATGTTGCTGAAATGGTTTCTCGTACAGTGCTTCCATGATCTCATCGTCCATAAAATTATCATCTTCATAATATTGCTCAAGGCATTCAATAAAAGTAGAAGCATGTTTGCAACAGTCATGAACTAAATTTAATGATGGATAAGACGCTTGATATCTTTCAATGAACAGGGCATGAAAATCGTTTAAACAATAAATACAGGCCAGTGGAAAATTTTCATACCAAGATTGGGTTTCACCTTCCAGAGTGGCCAAGAATATCTTCATCAAGCAATCTTCAGGAAAATCCACTTTCAACTTGCGAATATGCATATGAAATCTAACCAAATGTAAAGCAACATCTTTCTTACCATCATTGTTAAACGTAGGCAGATTCATTGACCAATCTACCTTGGGCATCTTATTTGGAAAACCTGGAATGTGATCTCATCTCAGGGGAGCGTATCTTCTCATGATTCGGTCCATCTTGAGAATCTCACAGCTACTGATCTCCTTGCAGTGAAGTCACCATGAAGCATCAATTTCTGGATTGTTTCAGTGAATGGAGTCACCAGGTGAATGATTTCAGCCTTATGATGTCTAACCGTTGTTCACCATCAACCATCAGATCTGAACTTGATACACGTACTGGGGCAATTTATAAGTTAAGGGTTACCATTACAAGCTACACCGGACATCGACTGAAGCAGCGTTTATCTACTATGCACTCGCAGAGCAATGTGCAGTTCGAAGGCTACTTGGCGTGACTTCAGACTCTGTCTGTAGCTATAAATCAAATAACACTAACAAGCAAACCAGTTTCCTCCCCGGTATGGTCGCCACTATGTTAGTGCTCAAATCCGCCTTAGGCTGAAATAAGACAAGACTCAAGGCCACATCAAACCACGCTCAGCCTCGTAGCTAGCCCTACGAGGACAGGAGAGGGCTCTCTCCGGGTCAAACTCGGAAAAAGATATTCGAAAAGGCTCGATATGACCGAATTGATGACTGATTTTAGGGTAGGTATTAAGTACAAAGAGTTTAGGATTTATTTTTTAAGATTTTGTTGAAATCAAGGGAAAGGCAATTTTGGGTGCGGGGATGAGGCACAGTTTTTTGCAGAGGTCCACTTGGGGCAAGATAGGCAATTGTTTTGATGCCTTAAAGAAAGTGAGATGGATAGATCAGACTGGTGAGAGGCTAAGGAGGGCAAGGGGTCTCAAGGATTCTCCTTAAACTGAAGAAAACATAGAATATTAAACAAATTTAAAGGCAGAGCATAGCAATTTCATGGATTCTACCTTAACACTTCATTTGCTTAATAAGAGAAGATTCAATAGATAATGATGCACATACACAACTTACAAGTACTGAAAGAAACACACCATCAAGACATAAAGCCACATGGATCCCAAGTAGTGTTGCAAAACCCTGGTCTTCCTTTGCCAAAAATGCTGGTAAAATATGTACAATATAGTCTCAAAACTATCCCAAGAGTCCAACTTCTGCTACTGAATGAAAAATTAAATATATAGACCAAGCCAACCCATTCCCTAACCTCTAGGGGTCGAGCTCCTCCTTCTAGGAGCTGTTTCAACCAATTCTAAACTGAGCACTACAAACTAGGCAATCAAAACAACTTGCCTCTATAAGTTAGGAAACTAATTCATTCATTAATTTTTTGCCATTTTATGAATGAATCTTCTAGAATAGGTAAAAAGTGTCATGTCAACATGAAATTACATCAATTACATCAAAGAGGATGAAAAATCCCACCAAAAAGTCAAAACTAGTCAATGCTGCGTTTTCCTGAGCTGAAGGTGCCAAACTGGCAAATTTTCCCAACGCGTAGCGTGCCATTTCTCTACGCGTAGTGCGCCTTTAAGGCCACTTTGGAGGCACTTCCCAGCATCCAAATGAGGCACAGGTGGGCTTGTTGGAAAGGTTTTGATGTATACTCTCCAGCCCGAGTCGAATTTCTCAATTTGGTGGCCATTTCCCCCTCCAAAATTGCAATCTCCCAAGACTGCTTCCTGTGTGTCCAAGAAGTGGCAGAAGGTCATTTTTTGCTTGTTTTTTGACCTTTTTGGGGCTCAAATCTCCATGAAACTTCTTGGCACTGGCTGAACAAGTGTATTTTGCCTTGGAAAATCAAGAAATGCTGAGTTTTTGTGAAATGGACCTCCCCAACTTAAGGGTAGCGCGTGGCGCGCTACACGTTGAGCTGAAGATGAAAATTGTACAAAAACGCCTGACGCGTAGCGCGCCTGAGCCCTACGCGTAGCGCAACTTTATGATGCTTTTTGGAGGCCTTCTCGGTGTCCCAATTGGGCATAGGATAGCTCGTTGGAAAGGTATTTGAGTCTACTTTCCATCACAACTAGAATTTTGCAATTTGGAGTTCATTTGCACTGTCAAAGATCAAATCGCCCAAGACTGATCAAAATGTTCCAAATGAGGCTGCCTCAAGGCAGAGTGTTGATGCAGTCAACTTTTGTATGCCTTCCTCAACTCCATATTGAGCTCCTAATAGCTCATTGGAAAGCTCTTTGTGTCTAGTTATCATTTGACGCATCGAAAAAGTCATTTTGCCAACCAAGCTAGGAGAAAACTTGATTTTCCCAAGGTCACTCCAGAGGTGCATTCGATTCTCCTGAGGCAACGATATTGTTGACATTTCTCTAAAAATATGACACTTGTGTAAAAAGTGAAGGAGGTTTTTCTTCCTTGGCATGTTGTGGACAAACACCTCTCCCAGTTTTCCAAAATTCATCTTTGATTGCTCAGAAACATCATTTGAGTAAAACCTACCCCGATGTGTGGAACAAGAGATTTCATCGAAATGAAATGAAATGAAGGGGATAGGAGGCTTCTAAATTCTTGAGGAAAGTTTTGGGAGTAGGGAGGGATGTTAGGAAGTAGGGGAAAGTTGAATCTCAGAGATTGAGGGAGGGGAACAGGTTCAAAAGGGCAAAACACAGGCTCAACCTAGAAAATTGCCAAGTTGTAGCAAGAAACTAGAGTTTGTGAAAAAATGAGGAATTTGGGGAATCTGAGTGATGGGAAGTATTTAATAAGGTACATTAATGATAGGGGAAGGTGTATGAACATCTGGATACAAGTTTTGTTAATGATTTGACCGTCCAAGAGAAATTGCCTTCAAAACCCTAGGAGAGGGAAATGAACCTTGCCTAGGCACAACTGAAGCAAGAACAACCTGTAAAATGACCCAATGGAACTTGACATGATGATGAAAACCCTATGAGTGATGATAGACTCAGCTGAATAGCGACATAGACTGAAATTTGGGCAATTTTGAAAGGAGTGAAAGCAAACCCTAGACCTAATGCCTAGTGACCAAATTTTGCTTGAAGACTCACTGAAATGACAAAATTTGACCTTGACACTCTGAGACCACTTTGTAAGAGCATATTTGATCACTGGAGGAAGGTTAGAAAGACTGACACTAACAAGACGGAAGGGCTTCACATAGCGAAAGAGCATTGGTATTGGTCACAGGCTTTAGATACGACATCATAAGTAGGTCTGGAATAACACTTACTAAATTAATCTATTGGGTATCACTACTATTGTTCTGGGGCCAAATGTTTACTAGCCGGTTATGATTCTTTCATTCTTACCAACCACTTGAGACGAAAAGTCGTACTTACACTTTTAGTGTCCGATATTAACCCACGTATCCACCTAGATATCTCTTACCTGAAGAAAACAAAACAAACTAATAATAACACATTCACACTCATAAGATAAATATCAGACATATAGAAAAACTAGACATGGCGGAAAAGGCATGAGTGACATTCTGGTAGTCTCTCATTCTCATGAATTTCATTATTAAAATAATGTTCATGATACATATAAATACATGAGGAAGTTGTCTCAAGATAATGCAACTATCTTGAACAAACTTGGCTAGGAAAATATCTCAACAACACACTAATCTAGGAGCCTAACTAGTTGGAGAGAATCTCTCAACCAACTAAGCCTAAACTGACTCCTAACCATGAGGAACAAACTCAATATAGAAAGGTAGGATTAAATCCAACTTTCTTGATTTTAATTAATTTAATTATTTTGGACTTATAATTGTTTTTATCACATGAGAGTGAGGCTAACATTCCCCACCTCAACGATAAGTCCAAAATAAGAATGAGGAACCAGCTTCCAAGTTCTCATGTTGATCCTAGAAAACATTAGCCTAAAAAGCCACCAAAGCTAGATGCTGAAGAAACTGCAATATGAAGAGACCATGACTCAGCTACATGTTTGATTCATCTCTAAATGTTGCTTCACATCTCCATCACGTGCCAAGCTGCAAAATGATCCATCTATCCTTTGCTTGCAATTAGCATCCTTTGTCCACTGACAAAATATTGAGAATGCCCACTAGCTGATGACATTGAAAAACAACTCAATGTTGCTTTTGTTGTGTTTGAAAACTGCTCATGGCTGACTTTGATGTCGATCGCCCACTAGCAAAATTTGTTGATGCTCACTCACTGATGAAAATGCCCACTGGCTGCTTCACTTATTTTGTCGATACTTTTAGTCTAACAAACACTATCAATTTCATTGATATTTCCCCCCCTTTGTCCGCTGAAAGGAGAGACAATTTTGTTCAAATTATTTCTGAACTCTTCCCCTTCAGGTGTAGGAGTGGTTCACTCGTGTACTCCCCCATTCAACTGTAAGAGAGTACCATATTCATTTTTACTGTTGGCTGTAATATGTGTGAGTGAATTCACTTGTAAAAGTTATACAATCTTCTGACCATGGATGACCATTCCTAGGGATCAATCCATGAATAATTAATCTTCAATCTGGTTGATTGTTGTTATTTAATACATTGCGCTGATGAATGATTTGACTTTCCACAATGGTGAAAAGGATGGAGATCAAAACACTGATCTTCCAGATGACCGTTTCTTTGAAAATGAAGGCATTTTGGTTTGACTGCAACTACGGTTTGTGTATATTTATGTTTGGCTTCAACTTTCTCAAAACTAGCTAATGTGATTTGTGCAAGAAACTCTACACTGACGAACTTAATGGGCCTTGAATAATCTGGGATATGCAATTTGGCGTCATCTTTGACATATCCTAAGCCTCGTTGATTTCTGTTACTTTGGATTTCTTCCCATGGCTTGATGATGGATTTGGAAGAAATTTGAACTATATCAAAGACCACTTCAACACTTGAAGTTGGTTGGATTAGTGACTTGGAATCATCAATTGTATTTGTATTGTTGAAAGGCTTGGAAGCATCACTCTTCTCTAGCGACTTAGTTCTTTGGAGTTGTGACTCCAATTGGAGGAACTCAATCATTTCATGTGCATGTTGAAGATGCACTTGAATATCAACAAGAGTTGTTTTGTTGATGTTCACCATGTTGCCAGCTGATGATAAAATCAAATTGTTAAGAATATTTAATAATTGAATGTGTTGTGCCATGCTTGCTAGAAGTCACGCTCGCTTGCTTTTAATACTTGTTGGATTTTCAAAACTCGCTCGCTTGATGTTTGATTGATTGTTGCACGCTCGCTTGAACTTGTTTT
>APFE030123195.1:103460-199366 GCA_000404065.3 Pinus taeda | reverse complement strand
ATGGTTACAATCTTTGCAGATGATAACTTTTAATTTTCAAGAACTTTTCTTGAATTTTTTTGAGAAAGGAAAGGAAGTTTAATTAAGGGGTGTTGCAGGGAAAATAGGAAATATAATTAGCTCTAATGGCATGAAAAGGCTTTTGAAGAAAGAACAATGGTTCGTCATTGCACAATTATTCTCACTAGAGGTTCAAACATCGAAATCATCTATTTCTCTATATCTCCAAAAAGTCTTGGACAATCATTCCAAGCTATTTGAGACTCCCAAAGGCCTCCCACCTATTTGTGATCATGATCATTCTATTCATTTAATTCCAAGAAGTGTTCCTCTAAACATGAGACCTTGCAGATATCCATAGTCCCAAAAGAGTGAAATTAAACATATGGTTCTAGAAACGCTAGAGGCTGGTATAATTCAACCTAGTCAAATTTATTTCCCTGCTCCAGTAGTATTGGTGCACAAGAAGGATGGATCATGGCGTATGTGTCCTAATTATAGGGAGCTCAACAAGCTCAGTATTAAAGATAAATTTCCCATTCCTATCATTGATGAATTGTTGGATGAAGTACATGTACCAATTTACTTCACCAAGTTGGATCTTCATTTAGGATGTCATAAAATTAAAATGAACACTAAAGACATTTCAAAAAGACATTCAAAAATCATGAGAATCATTATGATTTTTTGGTCATGCCTTTTGGCCTTACTAATGCACCTTCCACATTTCAAGGTTTGACGAATTCCATTTTCAAACCCTTCCTTAGAATATTTGTGTTAGTATTTTTTGATCATATACTAATATATAGAAAGTCTTGGAAGGATCATGTTCAACATGTTGACAGGATGCTCAATTTACTGGAGGAGAAACAACTATATGCAAAAACCTCCAAATGTTTCTTTGGAGTACAAGAGGTGGAATATTTGGGTCATATTGTATCTCATGAGGGTGTTAAGGTATACCCTAAAAAAACTAAATCCATTAAGGAATGCAAAATCCCCACAACCATAGAGCATCTTCGAGGATTTATCAGGTTGACAGGGCACTATTGAAAGTTTGTTGAGAATCATGGGAGAATAGCAACACCTCTAACAACATTACTAAAGAAAGATGCATTTTCTTGGACTCCAGAAGCAACTAATGCCTTTGAACATCTTAAAGAGGCAATGTGCAAAGCACCAGTCTTAGCTACTCCAGAATTCATAAAAACCTTTATTGTGGAATGTGATGCCTTAGGAAATGGAATTGGTGTTGTTTTGATGCAAGAAGGAAGACCCATTTCTTTTGAAAGTTGTCCAATCAAAGGAAAGTATTTACACAAACATATTTATGAAAATGAAATGTTGGAAATATTACATGCACTAAGGCAATGGAGACTTACCGAATGGGAAGATACTTCAAGGTAAAAACATATCATGATAGTCTTGAATACTTTTTGGAACAAAGATTATCTTCAAAAGAGCAGCAAAAATGGGTCACAAAGATGTTGGGTTATGACTTTGAAATAATCTACAAAAAAGGGAAGAAAAATGTTGTTGCAGATGCACTCTCAAGAAAGGATGAGGATCTTGAAGCATTTCTTTGTGTCATTTCTATTATCCAACCTGATTGGATAACTAAAGCAAGGGATGAATGGAAGAATGACGAAGAGGTGTGGACACTCATTCAAAAGTTGCAGCAAGATCCCAGTACATCTTATACATTTTTCTAGAAAAATGATTCATTATGGTACAAAGATCGCTTATATCTTTGTAAGAATTCCCAACTCAAGCAAAATATTCTTTTGGAATTGGACACCTCCCCCTTAGGAGGGCACTCAAGATTTTCAAAAACTTACCACAAGGTCAAGAAGGAATTTTGTTGGGATGGCCTTAAATCTTATATTCAGAAGTTTATGACAGAATGTTTGGTTTGCCAACAAAATAAAGCTGAGAATATTAAGACCCCAGGTCTCAGTACAACCTTTAGCCATTCCAAGTCAATGTTGGGAGGAGGTCTCAATGGATTTTATCACAGGCTTAACCAAGTTTGAAGTAAAGAGTGTCATCATGGTGGTAGTTGACATACTTTCCAAGTATGCACACTTTTGTGCCTAATCTCATCCTTTTAAATCCAATACAGTTGCTACTGCATTTATGGAAACAATTTGGATGGAATTATTTTCTTGTCTTGGTACTCAATTAGCTCATAGCTCATCTTATCATCCTCAATCTGACAGGTAGACTTAGATAATGAACAAATGTTTGGAATAATATCTTCGTTGCTTTGTATCTGATAAACAAACACAATGGGTCAAGCGGTTACCTCTAGCTGAATGGTAGCATAACACTTCCTTCAATACTGCAGAAAAAATGAACCCATTTATGGCACTTTATGGACATCATCCACCATCCATCACATCATATTTAAGAGAAAATTATAAGGTTCAAGTAGTGGAATATCACATCGAGCATCAACAACAAGTTCTCCAACTCTTAAAGGATAACCTCACTCTGGTGCAGAATCAAGTGAAACAATAGGAAGATCAGCATCGCAGTAAAATATCTTTTGATTTAGGCGACTAGGTATTTTTATAGCTACAACCATACAAACAAATGTCCCTCAAGCAAGATAAGAATGATAATAAATTATCACCCAAGTATTATGGTCCTTACAAGGTGTTGCAAAAGATTGGTACTATGGCATACAAATTGGAGTTGCCTACATCTTCCCGAGTACACCCAATTTTCCATGTTTCATGCTTAAAGAATGTTATCAATGACAAGCTCCCATTTCAAACAATGTTTCCAGAACTTGACGAAGAAGCAAAAATCATATTTTAGTCTGAAGCAGTCATAGAAAAAAGAACCTGACAGCTACATTATTGATTAATTTCATAGTATCTCATTAAGTGGAAGAACTTACCCGCTGAAGATTCCATATGGGAGAATGAGAATTTTATACAAAAGCATCTCGAACTACTCAAGTGTTGAGGACAACACTTTTTTGAAGGAGAGGGGTATGTTAGGTCCCTATAATATTAGTGTATTCCCATTATTGTTATTGTTACTATAGCCCCCTATTGTTATTGTTTTACCCATGTATCCCCCATATTTTTATTGTTGTGCCCCATTGAATCCCACTATTGTTATTGTTGTTACCTTACATTATTATTGTTATGTAGGATCTGATCATATTGTGACCCCTTAGACCCCTATATATACCAAGGAGGTATTATCATTTGTATAATCTAATAATTGTTCATTTATGTAATGTAAAGGAGGTTTCCCCCTCGAAGAAGCTATTTCTCAAGTCATTGATCTATCTTTTCTCTATTTTTTGAGTTGGTTGCATAACACCAATCTTGTCGAGACTCTTTCTTACACTTCAATTGCTCATAACAGTGTTTCAACTTCCCGATGACTTCTTGGAGTGACCGAGGCTCATCATACTCACTTTGATCCTTAAATGTAAATGGTAATCCACTAGCAAATATCTAAAATTTGGCTTTCTCATCCTTAAGATGCGGTACATACCTCAAAAACTCTAAGAACTTAGTCATGTACTCCTTATCGGTCATAGTTCCCGTATTTAACTTATAGAATTTCTTGGATTTAATATAATAGTACCTGTCTAACAAGTACTTCTTCCTTAAAATTCTTTTAAATTCATGCCAACTTAACTCCTTTGTCCCAATGTCTCTGACCCGCTTCACATCTTCCCACCAGATGTTTGATTTCCTTTTGAGGTTGAAAATAGCTATCTTGGCCTTCATGTTCTTGGTATAATCACACAACCAAAAGAACTTCTTCATCCCAAGAAACCATGCCTCTACATCCTTTGGCTTCTTCAATTGTCCATCAAATGTAGGTGGCTTGGTTTTATTGAACTCATCTAGAAAATATCCCCTACCATTCCTCCTGTAAGGATGATAGTGATGATGACCATGATACTTGTCTGAACCAGAACTAGAATAGAACCCATGTCCATCACCTTTCATTTTAGGTGTATCCAAGCACTTTCCTTCTCTGGCCATGTCATCTCTATCCGACTTGTGCCCACCATGAGATATACTTCCATATGCCTCATTAGTATTTTCCTTCGGCCCATAATATCTATGGATGTTCATGTCTCCGCAAATTTGACAAGCTCTGCAGGATGACTACATTGACCTCTGCTTTTTTCTCCTATTCCTTGGCAAGTCTCTCTTATGATTGAATGATCTTGTCATTATCTTCTTTGCAACTTCTTATCTATGCCTTCAAACTTCTCAAGGTGTTTGCTATGTCAGGAGAGTACCAATCACCATGTTTCTTATCTGGTCTGTAATGGGAATATTGTGAACTATAATCCACCATTTTGCTAGTAATTTTTTATATTTTACTTCCTATAAGTATACCATGTCATCTAATCCAAAATATAAACATAATCAACATCACTATAGTTTAGGGGAGGATATCATGTCTGCAAGATCAACCAGATTAGCACAATACATGTATAATCATAATCATATCATATATCGACATCATGCATGACAATACTAACTACATACCATGACCTCATGCACGACTTGTTGAAATATGGCAACAAGAATATTCCAATTTAATTTTTCCTTGAATTAAATTGTGAGTTAAAATCAAATTTAGTCTTAATAGCTACTTGGAAATAATTAATTAATTTATTTTAAATTAATTAGTTGGAGAAATTCACGTTAGAAGTCTTTCTGAAGTCATGCAAGTGTTATCCCTTAAATTAAGGAGATAAGATTGAGTTATATTTGAGTTGTAATTAGTTAACTCAGTTTACTGAGATAAGTCCAGTTAAATTTGTTCCAAACTATTTGAAGAACTAATAGTGAGTTAACAGTCAGTTGATGCATTAATGCACTCAACTAGTGCTACTCCAGTTAACTGAAGATTCCCTCATCAAAAACTCATGCATGTCTATTTTGAGAAAGACCCAATTGAGATTAATGTTCAAGGGCAGTGTACTATCAGTTGCATGTGTTTTCTCATGGAGAAAACTCATGCATGCAGTCAAGGATTCATCCTTGAGGATTGTGCAATTTTAAAGGCTAATCATCCACAAGGAAAAACGCAAGGAAATAGGAGCTTGGAGGGCAGAGAGGAAGGCTGGAGAGAAGCCAAGATTGCCTGTGAGCATCTGTGAGGATTGCATTGAGAACTGGCTAGCTGTGAGAGTTAATGATTTGTATAATTCCTATGTATTTCCACCATGTATGATAATACAATAGTGTGGGGTTTTTATCTGAGGATTTCCCCAAAAGTATTTTCATGTGTATTGTGCCATTGGTTCTTTTTATTCTAGATATATTGTTCAGCTCGATCTTTAAGCTTCCGCAAATTAATAGTATAAGTAGGTTATAGTATTCTGCTTTGATTTATATTGCATTATCGGGTTAACCTATCACATATTTTCTACATGGTATCAAAGCTGTGAACAGTATACTGAGAAGAGAATTTGAAGTTTGAAGTTCGAGGTTGTAGGTGCAAATCAAATTCATATCATACTTCAAGGTTGGACAATGGTGTTCTATGGCTTGAGACTCGAGTATGCCTTGGTAGGTAGCTCAAATTACATAGCATGGAAAGATAGAATGGAGGTTGTATTAGAAGACAATGGCTAAAGGAATTCATTGATCAAGAAATCCCAAAGCCAGCTTCAACTAATGAACAAGAGTTGGTTGAGTGCAAGAAGTATGTGGCAAAGGCGAGACAGATCATCCTTGAGGGAGTTCGATACCATATTGTCTCAAGTCTCCATGGGAAGGATACTCCATTTTCAATGTGGAAGACATTGAAGGACCTCTACCAGAACAGTAGCAACGAGAGGAAATTGGTGCTCAAGGATAAGCTTCGAAGAATCAATATGGAGAAGGGCGATACTATTTCCACATATCTGAACAAGCTCACCACCTACAGAGATAAGCTTGGCAGTGTGGGAATAACTATTGTCGATGATGATATGGTGAGCCTTGCTCTCCTTGGCCTTCCAAAGAGTTGGAATAGCTACCAGGACTCTGTGAATGGAAGGGAGAAACTGTCGGATTGAGAACAACTGTGGTCGGATCTTATGCAGGAGGAGATCAGGAGGAGCACACAAGATGGTTCTTCATCTAAGAATGATGATGAAGAAAATCTAGCCTTAGCAAGTAAGGCAAGGAAAGGGAAGGGGAAGGCTTCCCATTTCAAATCAAATTCTTCTCATGGAGGGAAGAAGGGAGACATATCTAAACTAAGATGCTTTAATTGTCACAAGATGGGACATTATGTGACTAATTTCCCATATAAGAATTCCAAGAAGGGATCCTCGAAAGGATCAGAAGGTGAGGCATTAGCCTCTCAGTTCGAAATGGACTTTATCCTCATCGCATGCATGGTGTCATCAATGATGGGTTGTGTTTGGTATCTTGACAGTGGAGCCTCATTCCACATGACTGGTGATAAAAATTTATTCAGTGCCTTGGAGGAGAAAGACCTCAAGATGTGCATAGAGATGGGTGATGACAGAAGGTATAATGTTTCAGGAGTGGGCATAGTTTCTTTTCAAAGGGAGCATGGAGCTCATCTCACCTTAACAGATGTGATGTATGTGCCTAGATTGAAGAAGAACTTCGTATCGGTCATGATGTTGGAGGACAAAGATTATGATGTTGTCTTCAGTAAAGGAAAGGCATTCCTAAGACACATAGCCATGGGTCATACCAACAGGATAGGGATTCGGGTGAAGAATCTCTATAAAATAAAGGTATATGATTGTGCAAAATCGAATACGAAAGCAGAATTAGTGCAAAGCCAAGACATTGGTGAGTTTTGGCACAGGTAGTTGGACCATTTGCATCTTGCTGCTTTGAATATAATGTAGCAGATATCTACAAGACTTCCCAAAGGTAAAATTGAGCAAGTTGACACATGCAAAGGTTATATCTTGGGAAATTACACCAAGTCTTCCTTTCATGATCGAGACAGTCGAGCAGAGGCTATCTTAGAGTGATTTCATACTGATTTGTGTGGACCATTCTCGACGACATCCACATCGAAGAAAAGGTATTATGTGATTTTCATTGATGACTATTCTCGTAAATGCTGGATTTATTTCATGCAGAAGAAGGACAAAACTTTCACAAAGTTTTGTGAGTTCAAAGCTTTGGTCAAGAAAGAGTTAGGGAAGAAGATCAAGGCCTTGAGAAGTGACAATGGTGGAGAATATGTCTCTCAAGAGTTTAAGGACTTCTGTGCAGCAGAAGGAATTAAACGAGAGTTGACGGCACCTCATAACCCACAGCAGAATGGGGTGGCCGAGAGGAAGAACATAACTATTATAGGCGTAGCACAGACAATGTTGCATGACCAAGGCCTACCACTTCACTTGTGGGTTGAGGCATGCAAAATAGTGGTCTATTTGCAAAATAGAAGCCCGCTTCGCATACTTGTGATGAAGACACCAGAGGAAGCTTTCTCCGGTAAGAGACCAGATGTGGGTCACTTCAGGATCTTTGGCTCGTCGATATATTGCCATGTGACAAAAGATGCACGAAAGAAGCTTGAGCCGACAGTAGAGTTGGGGATATTTGTGGGGTACACTGATACACCTCACAACTGTCAGGTGTACTTGCCTATCAGTCGGAGGACAGTATTTGCAGTGATCTCAAGTTTGATGAGCAAAAGGCCATGTGAGTTTCCCTTGAGAGGGAACTCCAACTATAGGCTATGGAGGAACTATTGGTTCCTAAGGAAGAGGAGCCTCAGGCTGATGCAGAGCAGCTGCATGTTGAGGTTTCAGGAGTGGAGACATCCACTCAAGAAGAGTCTTCCAAAGATGGAAGAAAGCACACAAGAGAAGCTGATAGATTGTTGGAGGATGCGAGAGAGAATGTGGGAGCACCATCTTCTCAGCGTAGACGGAGGAGGTCACCTGAGAGGTACACTAGATACATGGCCCTTGTTGGCGAATGTGTTGAGATCAAGCCATCTTCCTTTGAGGAAGTAGTGCAGCAGCCGATTTGGGTTGATGCTAGGTGGAGCAGTATGACTCCATAGTTTGTAACAGTGTTTGGGACGTGGTTCTGAGACCGGAGAACAAGTCATTTGTGATTTCCTATTGGCTTTACAAGGTAAAGCAAGCTACTAATGGTAGTGTGGAGAAGCATAAGGAAAGATTTGTTGCCCATGGATTTTCACAAGTCAAAAGGATCATGTTGCTACAGTATATTTCGACAGAGGAGCAAGATGCTGACATTTTGACAAAGGCATTGTCAAAGTGTAAATTCGAGTTCCATAGAGACAGGATCGATGTGGTAGATAATCCCTTTCTTGTGTAGAGGGAGTGTTGAAATATGGCAACAAGAATATTCCAATTTAATTTGTCCTTGAATTAAATTGTGAATTAAAATCGAATTTAGTCTTAACAACTACTTGGAAATAATTAATTTATTTATTTTAAATTAATTAGTTGGAGAAATTCAAGTTAGAAGTCCTTCTGAAGTCATGCAAGAGTTATCCGTTAAATTAAGTAGATAAGATTGAGTTATATTTGAGTTGTAATTAGTTAACTCAGTTTACTGAGTTAAGTCTACTTAAATCAGTTCCAAACTGTTTGAGGAACTAATAGTGAGTTAAGAGTCAGTTGATGCATTAATGCACTCAACTAGCGCTACTCCAGTTAATTGAAGATTCCCTCATCAGAAACTCATGCATGTCTATTCTGAGAAATACCCAGTTTAGGTTAATGTTTAAGGAAAGTGTACTATCAGTTGCATGTGTTTTCTCATGGAGAAAACTCATGCATGCAGTCAAGGATTCATCCTTGAGGATTGTGCAGTTTTGAAGGCTAATCATCCACAAGGAACAACGGAAGAAAATAGGAGCTTGGAGGGCAGAGAGGAAGGTTAGAGAGAAGCCAAGATTTCTTGTGAGCATCTGTGAGGATTGTACTAAGAGACGGCTAGCTATGAGAGCTAAGGTTTTGTATAATTCCTATGTATTTCCACCATGTATGATAATAAAATAGTGTGGGGTTTTTATTTGAGGATTTCCCCAAAAGTATTTTCATGTGTATTGTGCCATTTATTCTTCTTCTTCTAGGTATGTTGTTCAACTCGATCTTTAAGCTTTCGTGAATTGATAGTAGAAGTAGGTTATAGTATTCTAATTTGATTTATATTGTATTATTGAGTTAACCTATCACAAATTTTCTACACGACAACCATGACCATAAAAATGCATGCATGACAAACATTTAGACTCTGACATGTGGAAAAAATACATATACAAGTGACATCCATTCATGACAAACACATCCCAACAACAACAACAACAAATTCTACATGTCAACACAACAGTAACAATGAACACCACCATGCATACATAAGCACATATACAACCTTCATGCATGCATGACAAGCAAATTCTGCCCATCTAGTCCAATTGTTGAACCATGATCTGATACCACTCTGTGGTATTAGATATTACCCAAAGAGAGCACAATCTACTCTGATACCACTCTATAACACCCTCTTCCTACACTTACCCAAGTTCACCGGTCAACCGAGGTAAATATGTGATGAAGAGTTACTATGATATGAATCAACCTCTTTGGTACAGTTTAGGAAGTGGAATCTCCCAAAAAAAACTTTACTAACTTCCTCATGAACTACAGGACCCCTAGAGGCGAAACAATCACTCCAGTTAACCACACCCTGAGCTAGACTACTTTTTCAATCACCTAGACTCCCAGACACAGGAATAACACTGCCTAAATTCGACTATATCCCTCTAGTCACATGGATGACCCTTCCTCTCAACGACTGTAGTCTAATTTACTCATTTTTGTGCATGCGACCCCAAGATCTGAGCCACTTTTTCGGGGCTAGGATCCAGACCTTTTCCTAGAACTTGATATAACTTTCCAGAATGATAAGATTCTTCAAGACAAAGATAGATATACAAAACTTAGTCAAGAAATTGACTTAACTAAGCCCAACCATGAGAGAACATGTAATCTACTTGTTATAAATGTAAAGTTGAACATAAGGGTCTCATACTTATCTGAGAATTGACAGGAAGGTCTGATGCCTTCTCTCAATAGATGGATTATCATCTATTAGGTCATACATTCATTAAGAATTCATTTACTAATCAAAACATGATGAGATCCATAGCTAATGTTTGTCATAAAACCATGCTTGTAACCAATATACAACCAGAATAATAACAATGATAGAACAACCATCGAAGCCGCATAATAACAAGTATAAATATTTATGAAGTACAAGAGGAAAGTAGCTCTTATTAACATATGTAAAATTCAACCAAGTTAAGGACTTCCATGTACCACCTGACCATAGATTGGTCTGAACCAAATATTTCTTTTAGTCAATCACCCCCATGCCATATTCCAAGCATGTATGTGGGACTCACAAAAAAGACAACCAGGGCTTCCTTAGGCTTTACCACATATACCACCATTACCAGTCAAGGTATTTTTAGGATTGAAACCCTCATCTATACAGCCAAGATTACTGCAATCCTGCCATTACTGATCAAGGATTCCTAGGGCAAACAAAAAACACACATTACCAGACTTTACCGCATTCCTGCCAAAACCAGGCAAGGGATCACTAAGGCGTAAACAAGCATGGATGCCTCCGTATATACTAACCAATGCCTTGAGGAATTTTCCCTTATCCACCCTCAAGCTTTATCGTGTATCCCGCCATACTAGTTAAGGAATTCTTAGGCCCTTGGTAATTTTCCTAAGACCACCTCACCCTGTTCCAAAACCATTCAACAAGATAGTTCAACCAAATGAAAGAACCCCATCACACCATGGCTATAAAAAAATGGCAAGGAAGAGTTGAAACCATTATCACACCTAGAAAATCCCATCCCAATAACAGCAAGAGAACCAAATACACACATGCATAGACCATTCATGCCAAAACTAGCAAGGAAATCATGCATGAAACTCTATCCCTGCAAGTAATCTCGTTGTAGCCGTTTGATCCAGCTCTTTCTTGCTTGATATTTGCTTCCATTTGCTTTCTTTTCCTTCCTTTTCCTTTATTTTTCCAATTCTAGAATGCTCTAAGAATGTTCTACGTGTGCAAGAGTATGATAGAATAGAGAGAGAGCTCCAAAACTAAACTGACAAAAGGTTTCAAATAAGAAAAGTTGTGAACTAGTCCTTAGAAGCCTTTTTATGATTGAGGCCTCTATTTTCTTCAATTTCCATTATTTTTCCTTCATTTTCCTTCTCACATGAAACCTATGACCTTTCACATTCCTTTTCTCCTATCTTCCATTATTTTCATATATAAATGCCAATTAATGCCTTTTTTCCTTTTCAATTCCTTTGTCATTACCTTTGTCATTTTCCCCTTAGCCATAATAAACCAAATGAACACCCACTAGGATGTTTTTCCAAACTTTTACCTTGGAATACGTTTCCCATAACCCTAGTCTTATTTTTGCCTTTATTAGATTTATTACATGAAATTTTAACCTAGGGCTATTACAATGTCTCATCTTTCTTCCACATGAAGAATATCCAACACTTTCTTGAGAATTCATGAATAAAACTAACAAAATATTTGTGTTTGGCAGTGGAGGTTGTTGAGAAAGGTCCACAGACATTAGAGTGGATCATTTCCAAGATTGCATGTGTTTTGTTGTCTTGATCATGGAATGTGGATTTTGTGTACTTCCCCAAGGTACATCCTTTGCATACATCCTGCTACTCAATTGATCCTTTAAGGAGGATAGTGGTTATTTTTTGCATAATCTTCAAGGAACAATGATGAAAATGGCCAAGTCTTCCATGCCAAAGTTCATCAACATCGCAACTCTGCACTTTCTCCTCCTTAGTGTTTAATGCAACATAATATTCCACATATAGCTTGTACAGGTTCTTCACATGGACCTCAATCTGCTTCACCCCTCCCATGTCTTTGTGTCTCAGGAATGCTTTCCCTTTGTTGAAGATCACATCATAACCATGGTATTCCAAAACTGCAATAGAGATGGGATTTTTCTTTAAGCCTGGAACAAACATGACATCCTTGAGTTTGAGAGGGGAGCCTAAGTCCCTCTGAAAGGTGATTGTAACAATCTCGGTCACATTGTACCTTCCGTCATCCTACATCTTGATGTGCATCTGTAGATATTTCTCCTCCAAGTCACTAAAAAACTCTCTACACCCTGTCATGTGGAACGAGGCACCAAATTCCAAGTACCACACGCTCCCATCACTGTGCTGGCCATGCATGCAATAAGGGTGAAGTCAAGCTCGAACTGTGAAGCCAAAGATTCACCTGCTGCTCCTCTTGAGGTCTTCTTGCTTGAATTTTTGTGTGGAAACTTCATGGCATAGTGCCCGAATTCATGACAATTGAAGCATTTATTTTTAGAAAAATCTTTCTTCTCTCCCCCTTGGCTGGATCCTATTTTGGTTTGAGATTTTTTCCCTTTTCCCTTCTTTCCCTTTCCAACCAATGCAATTTTTTCTTCATACTCACCCTTGGATGTAGTTCCATCTCTAATATTCCACCTTATTTCCTCTTGTACCAAATCAGACTATAAGTGTTCCCAATTCGGTAGTTTCTCCCTCCCGTTCATCAAATCTTGGTATTTATGCCAACTCTTTGGAAGACCTACAAGGGCTAGGCTTACCAAGTCATCGTCTAAAAAAGTAACACTAACTCCTACAAGCTCATCACGAACTTGTGTGAACCTACTCAGATACTACTGAATAGTGTCATTCTTCTGCATCTTGATATTTCGAAGTTTATCCTTGAGCGCCAATTTCCTATGGATGTTGTTACTTTGGAACAGATATGTTAGAGCCTGCCACATTGCGTAAGAAGTTTCTTTCTCATGGATATTTATGACAATGTGGTCTCGCACTCCCTTCAAGATTATTCTCCTCACCTTGACTACGTGATTCTTCCATTGATTAAGTTTTTGGGCATCAGATGCTTGTGGTTTTGCAACATTTGTCTTGATGTATTCTAGAAATCCATTATCATCCAATATTGCCTCCATTCAATCCTTCCATGCAATGAAATTAGAGCTGCCTTCCAAGGCATACTCTAGTCTCAGCTGATTGAAGGTCATATTCCCAACTCTTTAGAGATCTTGCTATACTGAACCGCAAAATTGATTCTCATGAGAAACAAATTTTAAATTCCTACTCTAATGTGAATCCTACTCTAATTCCACATAGAAATTATGATGTATATTTGCAATTTCTCATAAAGTTTTAATCAAAATCACAAGACACAAACCTGCCCTACTTCTATGTGAAATTCAATTCACAATTTAGAACATCAATCACAAACATGCAATGAGAAATAACACACATGCACACATTATTTTTCCAAGGGAAAACAATCTACTAAAAACCCCTTTGCTTGCTTGTATTAATCTGATGAATATAGATGTATTACAATTGCTTTGGTCAATTGAGCACAACCTGCAAGTGAATAACCTATCTCTCTACTCCCTGAGAATCTCTAACCTAGACTTAGTCAATTTTTTCCTCTTCTTGAGCCCCTATTTCGTTGCCAAGAATTCCTTGAGAAATTAGGCCTCAATTATTTAGAAAATTCAACAAATTGATTGCACAATTCCCAAGGTTGATCATTTGATTGCATGCAACACTTGTACACTTAGGACTAGTCTACAATTGATGTTACACTACCTTGGAATCTCCACCACAGTTGGGGAACTTGAATTATCTACATGCACTAGTTATTTTGGGTTGATTGCTCAATTAACATGATGACCACTGAGTTAGACTGAAGTCTCACTACACAACTCACCTTCCACTAGTTCCTCCAACAGTTGGAACTAGTTTAACTAAAAACAGCTTGAAATAACTGACCTTAATTGCTACAAATTAGAAATCACACATGCTTAATTGAAATCCAAGCCCTATAACTCGAATTAACCTAGTAAACTAGGTGATACAATCCATGTCACACAAATTAACTGCATCCAAGTTGTTTGTTGATGTGGAAATTCAATTTTTCTCAATTTAATCAAGGAAAAATAAAATTGAGAAGTTCTTGTTTCATTTTTCAACATTTTGGAGTTGGAGATGGGGAGAACTTATTCTAAATTGACATGTTGATGATAGTGTGTCGATAGAGGCTTTTAGTGGTTGAATTTCCTTTCTTTTTTGCACTAGTTTGGGAGGTGTGTGCTAGGCTAGTGTTGGAACTATTGATTAACTAGTAGGGTCAAGCTTCACAATGGTTGATCTAGATGGTGTTGTGTATGGTTCATGGAGTCGTTTTGGGTTCAACTCAGGTTCCAAAGTTGAACTGATTTATCTTGGCATTCATTCATGGATTCCAGTGGGTAATTTTTCTTATCTTATCTAATATTGCTACTTTCATTGCTTCTATTTGTCTTGGGTATGGAGTAGTGTTCTCGAAAGAGTCTATTTAGGGGTCTATTTCTATTTGGTTTTACCTATACTAGGAGTATTTGTTGTTTGGGGAGAGGGATTTTATCTTTGTTTCTTTTGTCCCTTCGCTAATGGGATTGTGGAATTTTTCTATTGGTGAAAGATTTGGAAGGCAGGGTTGGACATGAATTTTTTAATATTGTCTATTGTTTGGTCTATGTAGGGGTACTTGTAGTAGGTTAGACCATTCTTGGATAATTTTTATAGTGAGGAGGGTAAGTCTCCCTGAGCTTTTGATCTCTATTTTTTGCCCCGAGGGGTGGTCGACGAAGTGGGAATTCTGGGACTACTAGGGTTTGTTTCTTTGTATCAATGTTTGGCTTGTACATATGGTGGTATTTATGCCTTTCCAGAATGTGTGTGGCCATCATGGGCCTAATGGACATGGAAAACCTACCCCGTCATGTGCTTAGTCTCAGACATCTAAGGTGGCTACTACTTATTGGTCAACTACTTCTTATAGCACCTAAGAAAATATTAAGAGACTTGAAACCTAGGTTGTGCAAGACCAACAAGCGTATTCTGATTCAAAACTCTTAGAGTAAGTCCCACTGGCTTCCTTACCCTGGTCATACGAGGGAAAGAAGGATCTATTATATGCATTTGGTTGCTCTGCATTTGCAGTTAAAGACTCTACTTAGTCAGTTCTTAAAGGAAATGCATGAATATAAGAATGACATTATCTCCTTTCTCAATGATATTCAACATAATCAATGTTAACAGCAGGATTGTTTGGAGAGAATATATGCTTGTATAGCTAAAATTGAGAAGGATATCCAATGTGAGTTTCATCCTTCAATTCTATCTTGATTGAGTGTGAATAATTGTGCTTTGTTGTCATCATCAGACGCCTAATTTGGTTAATATATTTATTTTTATGTTACTACATGCTTTGTTATGTCATCTGGTTTTCTCTATTGTGGTTCCCCTTGTATTGTTATGTAGACTTTTTGTGTGCCTAATATCGACCAAAAACTCCATTTTTCTATGTGGCTGAGTGAGGCCAGAAATTTTGAAAATTGGCTAAGTAATGATGTAATCTAGTTCTCAAAGGCAATAAAGTGTAATTTACAAAAAACAAAAAAGAAGAAATAAAAAAGAAAAAGAAAAAGATATATTTTCAATTATGAAGGAATGCTTATATTCAATAACAAGGTTTGAAAGGAATTACAACAAGGTTTATCATGTCAGTTGTGGAAATTAAAACAAAATAACAATTATTCCTCCTAACAATAAACCGGATGACTTTAACAATAAAGTTGTAAATGTAAATTACATATATTTTTGAATTATTGTTGTAGAGTTATAATCGATTTTTGGGAAAAATGAAATTCCATGAATTGAAATAAGAGTAAACATTATTTTATTTTATTTTATTTTTTATTTTTAAATTATTTATCATCAAAAATAATTACACACTATGTCAAGTCATAAAGTGGGGTAAATGATTTAACATTTGTTTTTCAAACCAAGGTAAGTAAACTATGAGGTGAAACACAATATGTGTAAACCATCTACTTAGTTGTTTTCCTACGTAGAAATAAAGCACAAACTAAGTACAGGTAAATCTCATGGTTGATTCAAACTGAAAACTGATTTCAATGACTTTAAGTCCAAATGTTGACTTAGTTGAAGTAATATCGTAGATTCAAAGAGACACATTACACAGTCACACTAAATGTTCTTTCTTAAAATGTGTTTGTCTTGTCAAAGTGGCCTATAAAATGTGATAGAAGAGAAGCCTTCTGGAAAACCAGTGTTCTGAGGTTGATAAGAAAATTCACACCAGTCTAATGGCATTTACTTTTAAATTTAAAATTCAAATCCTTGCGTCATGATTTCAATCATTACTTTAAGCATTATTAACTTAGAGTAATGAAATCTAGTTGGGTAGATCATTATTTCATCAAATGCTTGGAGTGTTAGTTCTAGGTATTACGAGTCTTAAATTTTCAGAGGGATAAGTGAAATGATAGTTCTGAGTTCCATACTTAAGAGTGATGATAATGTAGGAATTTACGAAAAGACAGCACAAGTTTTTTTAGGTTTAATCGATCATTTAAAGAAAATCTTCTAAGTTTAATAAATAAATACAAATTGAAACATTTACCTGAATACCTTTTTGGAAAGAGTTATGAATTTTGACTTTTCATCATCATCATTTCTAGTATTTAGGAATGAATTACTGATTTCCTTATTGAAACTGATATTGAACTAACATTTTCTTCAGAAGCTTTTATTGTAGGAAATCTAAACTCTTTATTACAAGAATCTGGAAACTTCATTATTGGAATCTGAAAAGTTTCCTTTATGCTAATGCTGACTGAAGTTTCTTTTTTTGATGTTGATGCAAATTTTTCTTTTGATATAATCACTACTAGGAATGAGTATTTATTAAAAATAACCTTGCTTGAGCAAATAACTGGGAATATACATGTTCAGGAATTCATGCAATTATGGGAATTACAAGAAACTCCAGGAAACTATGTTCTGAACTCTAAATCACAATAAATGATTCACACACTTCTTTGTGAAAGAAAGAGACCATTACTAAAGATCACTTTCCTACCGATGCATACCATCAAACCTCCTTATTTACACTTTCCTTTTATGACACCATCTTGTGGGATTTTAACAAGCCCAATATAGTTAATGCTCGCTAGTATTTTCAATTTTAATGAACCTGATAAACTTAAAGAAAACTCAGATACTATCTTGTGGATTTTTCTCTAGCCCAGGATGGTTGATGCTCACCAGTATTTTCATGTTTTAGAGAGACTGAAAAACTTAAAGAAAACTATAGGGGGGTTACTTTTCTATAAATAATCTACGAGACTAGATAAAGGGATAAACCTATATTTGGTAGATTCCCTCCTCATATTTTAATGAGCATAATAAGGAACAGAGTAACTTCAACATTATTTTTCAAAAATGTAAATTTTGGATGAAAGTGGATGAGAGGAATTACCCCCTTTATCCATAATTGGAAATAAAATCATCTCTCGAAATTGGTTGATGATATAATCTTAACCTATGACCATTGACTATAAATGAGATGTCCCATCCATCAATTGACTTTACTTCTACAACGACATTATCAAATACAATTTAAATTTATCAGGGACCCAACCAATGAGTAGTAAACTTACTCTTGAAGTGTTTAAACCTCGAATCAAACAGTAGGGCCTAATCTCCAACTTTGAACTCATTCTTCTTTATAAATATATTATGCCATTTGGCTCTTTGTTGTTGTATAAGAGTGATCTTTTGTAAAGTATCTAACCATGTCTCATCTAACTCATTTAACTGTAAAACCCTTTGTTGTTGAGCTTCTGATAGGTTTAACCCCAATTCTGCTGCAATTTTGAAAGTCTTAATTTGAATTTGTTTTCCATATACTAGTTTGTATGTGGTATGATTAGCTATGCTTTTCCATGTAGTTATATATTCCGATAAGGCCTCAAGAAGCCTTCCTGCCCAATATTTTTGGTGAAGTCGAACAATATTTTTCAAAATTCCTTCCAAAACCTTATTTGTAGATTCCACTTGGCCATTGGCCTGTGGATGATAAAGAGTTGGCTTCCAGTGTTTGATTTTGTATTCCTTCACAATTGACTCGACTAACTTTTATGTAAATTGATCCCCCTAATCAGTAACTCTCTCTCTAGGTACCCCAAAGTGAAGAAAAAAAATGCCTTCAAATAGAAAATATACCATTGACTACTCAATAGGTCTTGTTAAAACATTTTCCTCTACCCACTTTATACCATAGTTTGTGAAAACCAATATGTATGACTTCTTTCTTTGATGCCAAATTAATGGGTCCCACAAAGTCTAAGGCCCACTTCTCAAATGGTTCTACAATAATTTACGAATCAAGAGGCATTTCATTAGATGTAACTAGGCAACCCATTCTTTGGCAACTATTACAACTCCTTGCGTACTGCTTGGCATTTTTAAATATGCTTGGCCATTAGTATCCAAGCTCGATAATTTTGTAGGCTTTCCTTTTATCTTCAAAATGTACACCACATGGCTCATCATGACATGCTTTTAGGATATCTAGCAACTCATCCTCTCTAACACATCTGCAAATAACCTTGTCCACTCCAATATAGAAAATGTCTTCTTGAATCTAAGAGTATTTAGCACTCTGTCCGATCACTTTTTACTTTTCTTTTGATGAAAAATGTGGTGGAAACTTTCTTGTAGACAAGTAATTTGGAATATTATAAAACCAAGGAATTATAACATAAATCACAAATAAATTTTCATGGGGAAAGCTATCTATTACAGGGATTGCCTCACCAAGATTGTTGATACAAGAAGGGAAATTTGCTACCTGATTTTCTCTCCCAAGCTTGTCTAACATCATGATGTTAAATTCCTACAATAGTAACAACCATCTTATAATTCTACCATTTGTTATTGGTTTATTCATTAAGTATCATATGGAATAATGGTCAATATTCACAAAGACTTCATAATCCCATAATGTAATGAAAGAATTTATTAACTGCATAAACAAATGTCAAAAATTCCTTTTCCGTAAAAATATAATTAAATTTAGTTGGAGTCCATTTTTTGTTGATATAGTAAATAGCATATGTTCTTTATTTCTCTCTTTTTCCTAAAACAACTCCTATGGTTGAATCTTAAGCATTTGATCATCTAGCCTAATTTACTAGATGGATCAAAGTACACAATGTAAAGCCAATTTTACCATAGTAAAATTGCTTTCACTGTGAGAAATTACTTAATAAACCACCTTTGTTAAGTAATTTATAGTTAAACCCGTGAAGAATAATTAAATAAACCATTATTTATTTTATTTTCTTATAGGAATAATTAATTAAACCATTGTTTAATTATTATTCCTTGTCATATTTGACCCAATCATGAAAAATAAACAGATAAATCATTAATTAGCTTATTTTTCTCTAAGAATAATTAATTAATCACTAATTAATTATTATTCTTTCACAAATTTGACTAAATCCCTTAGGAATAATTAAATAAATCATTATTTGTTTATTATTCATTAACTAATTCCTTGAGATGATAAATAAATCATTTATTTATTTATTATTTCTAGATAAAAGTTTAAATATTTTTTCCCTACTAAACAAATATACTAAGATATTCCAGGAAGTTATTCCAAGAATGGGATCAAGAATGTTTTATTATTTCTCATTATTCGAGGATAACTCAATATTTTGTTATAAATAAAAGGGTTTTCCATTCATTAATCACTTTTGATTATTTTCATTGTTGCACTCATTGTTGTAACTCTGATTATTTTCATTGTCTCACACCATATTTTTGTTGGGTTTACATGTTATAGAGGAGAGAGACTCTACACAAGTTGAAGACATTTGAGGATAACCAAGAACCCATCCCATAGAGGACCGATAACATCTATTTGTTCCCTTCACAGGTGTTATAATAAAACTATTCTTTATATATCTGGTTTCCATTAGATGATTGTAGTTATTACTCTTTCTTTTTGTTGTTTAACTATGATTGTGGCATAGATCCAGACTTTGGCAGGTTTTGTTTCTATCAGTTGCCACAGATCTACAATGTTTAGCAGTCATTTATATTGTTGAGATCGTTTGTCATCCACAATCTTAAGTGGGTTTTTTTCGTACATCTTTGAGAAGAAAACACTACAACAATGTGAAAATGTGATGCCTAATCAGGTCCTCTTAACACAAGAGTTTTAGAAAAAAATTCTTTAAGTACATCAAAAGCAATTTGGCAATCATTATCTCAATGAAATTTGACATCTTTTACAAGAATTTTAAATAAATGTGAGGCAATTTTTGATTTTTTTTAATGAAACACTTATAATACCCTACATGTCCTAAAAATATTCTTACATCCCTTTGGGAGTATGGAGTTGGTAATTTAACATTCACTTCAATCTTATATGGATCCACCTTAATACCCAAGAAAGATGCATGTTGTCTAAGGAAAATACCTTTGTTAAACAAAAAAAAAATGCTTAAGGAGAGATTTGATTCTTGACATGTTTTTAAAACTTTCTTTGGGTTATCTAGGGCTTCCTAGAAAGTATTTCCATAGACAGTGAAATCATCCAAGTACACTTCAACACCGTCATTGATCAAACCAGCAAAAATAGC
This sequence comes from Pinus taeda, assembly GCA_000404065.3. Taxonomy (NCBI): domain Eukaryota; kingdom Viridiplantae; phylum Streptophyta; class Pinopsida; order Pinales; family Pinaceae; genus Pinus; species Pinus taeda. The sequence continues at coordinate 178,750 of APFE030123195.1, read as the reverse complement.
CAATCCTACCCTTTGAAATGTGGAAGGCACATTACAAAGTCCAAAAGGCAATACTTTATTAGCATAAGTCCCCCATGGGCAAGTAAAGGTCGTTTTGTCTTGGTCTTTTGGACTTATTCTTATCTAATTATAGCCACTGAAACTATCGAGAAAAGAAAAGTATTTCTTTCTGGCCAATTTATCCAGGACTTGATCTATGAAAGGAAAAGGGAAATGGTGTTTTAGAGTAGAATTATTAAGTTCCTTGTAGTCTATACATATCCTCCATTTACCATTCTTTTTCAAAACAATAATGAATGGAGAAGCCCATTGGCTGTCACATATAAGGTAGATGAAATCTACATATAATAATTTCTAGAGTTCCTTTTTTACTATTTCTTTCAAGGTAGGGTTCATTATTCTTTGCAATTGTCTAATAGGTCTAACATATTCTTAGATGTATATGTGATGTGTACATGTATTAGGGTGTATTCCTTGCGTATCAATATAATACCAAGAAAAAGCTTTGGAATATTCCTGCAGTAATGCAATTAGTTATTTTTGCTGGAAATTTTCTAATTCATAATCAACATTCAAAGTTTTTCTAGGACACAATTCAATGATTTGATTGCAGAAATATGATATAGAACGTATGGGAAATATTGATAAATAGGAATATGTTAAACCATCTGCATTACATGTTTCTTGAAAATCTAGACCTAAAAGAGAATGCAGAGAAAAATGTTGAGTACTCAATAAAGCTTGTTCAGAAATTGCAGGAAAATTTTCAAATTGTTTAGAAATTACAGGAAAAATTTCAGATTGTTCCGAAATTACAGGAATTTTAGATTATTTAGAATTTTTAGATCGTTCAAAATTCTGTGTTGTAGCTAAAGTTCCTGATCACTACCCCCTAAAATACTATGAAAAATTAGGATGAGAAATTAAATGATCGATCTGATTTTCATTAGTATTTTCCTTAAGATTGAATGCTTGTCCAATGGTTAGTAAAGGTTGAACTATTTCATCATCTATTTTATTTTTATATAACGATTGAACTTTCTTTAATTCATCTATTATTTTAGCAAGGGGATACAATCTATTGTTTTTTATTTCATCAGGATTTGTTATTCTCATGTTTCCGGAATGAGAACTAACGAATGTGTCAGTAATGGCCAACCACGGTCTTCCCAAGATTAAAGGATGTCACCCTTGTTGATATGTGGTTGTCATTGATGTCAACCCAAGTAGCACCAAGATATTCCATACATTTATTAACCAAAATGGCATGGTAATTCATGGTTCTTCGAGTTTGGATCATCCTTATTGGATTCTCCTCTTCTATCTAATTTTGGTGGTATGTGGTACGCCACGAGAGTCTTCATTGTTTGTGAGTTATGCTTGTTTGAAGATGTAGGACCCAATTTGTGGGTAAAATCCCCAAGGGGTGGTGGTGTGGCAGCCCTTCTTTTTCCATCTGATGTCATAAGGATCATGATCAAAGATTAAAATAATGTCACTTATGAAAAAGGGTTGGTTATAAATTTGTAAGGACTTTGACTCCAAAAGATATTTTGAAATTCAAAATTAAAACACTGTCCAAGGGGTTTTCCCTCTACATTTTGAATTTAAAAGTCAAAGATCGCCCTCCTAAAGGGAATCCATTGGCCTTCTTAGGAGCCCTCAAAAAACTATAAAAAGGTTATATGTCCTCCCGCCTAGTTATGCACTCAATGATAATCATTCGTATAATCTAGCTCTAAAATATCTCTGGCCCTGTGGTAACATGCAATATCTGATGAGAGGCAGAGGATTGACGGAAAATTGTGTTTTCTTTTGTCTTGGTTTTTTTCTCTTGGATGTTTGATGAGTGTCGCAAGTCTTGATACTCACTATGGAATCAATTATGAACCTAAGAATTATCCTTGTGATTGTTCGATGGAGTTTTTTTTGCTACGATACATGATTGTCATACTTGAAAAGAACCCAAGTCTACCACAAGGCCATTCAACCTACCTTCTCAAGAATACCGAGGGATATATGATCAATATTTTTTTGTAAAGGATGTGTTTCATATTGTGTCTCAATTTCGTAAAGTTACACCTGTAGCTCATCAAATTCGACCTTCTTTCCGAGCAAATTTGAAGGGTGTCAAGCTCCTTAAAAGTATGTGGCCATGAAATAATGCCTCGACCTTCCTAGAACCTTGAATTTTGGGCATTAAGTTGTGAATGAAGGTGTATCATCTTAGAAAAGCAAAGGAGGTTTTTCAACTAATACACGACTTCCAGTCCTTTTGTCCCTTCATTAGGGCTTGATCTGTATACAGTTCAAGTTCTTAAGAAGCAAAACGAATGTGATCAAGACCAACTAAGGCATTTTAGGCATATTTGCTACTTGCGAAGGCTAGATTCAGGCTTGTTGATATCACATGTTACATTTCTAACATAGCATTGGATTGATTATCTACACATCTTCAGCTCCAATCAACATGGACATTACTCTGAAGACTATCAACCTAGTCTTGGCATGCCTTTTGGTATCATTGTTCCATATTTCACACTATCTTGTATAACTTATGATAGAGAGAAGTCAGGGAAGAAGTGATATGGAAGTATTTTATCCAGCAAATAGGTGATATGACCATGTTAAAATCCTCAGAGACAACATATACATATGCACGAGATAGAAGGATTAAGTCGAGAACATTACTACTAGACCATAGCAAGGTTGAAATCAAATTATGGTGGTGAGTTCTTCAATTCAAGGTTTCAGTCTATAAACTTAAGGATCGATTGAAATTTCAAGCACAGTTAGAGTGTGTTTCATCCATGCTCATAACTCAATAAAGGTATGCCTTACTGTTATAATCATTAATTCCTACAATCATTATCACTATTGCTATATTAAACTACTGCAAATAAGACACAATTGCATTGTTTCTATTCAGGATCAAAAGTTCATTTATGGCAGTAGGATTATGTGCTTGAAAAATTTTCCTTGAACTTCAGAAGTGTCCCCATGACCTAATTTTGATGATTATGCAAAAAGACAAAGTCTCAGTATAAATTGGCATCATCACCAGAAAAAGAAAATTTGTGTTATATATCTTACTGATATTATCATTTGCAGTATGGACTTCATTAACACCATTTCATAGCGGGTTCAAATATTCTAGTATCATCAGTGAGGGTTCAGTTAGAAATATACAACATTCATCCAAAGTTCAACATATTGTATAATTGAAGTAGAAGTGGATGCAGTAAAGTTTTCAATGACAAGGTGCCATCATTCTAATAGTAGTATGCATCTACGTCAGTTCTTTAATCTTTAATAGTGTTATCACCAGTAAGAGTATCTGTCATCACCATATCATATTGTAACACTTTTCCTATTAAGTTAAAGCAAGGTTTTTTGGAAGTGTAAGGGTATCTGTAAGGTTTTTTCATCATTAAAATTTATTGTCGTATTAGCATTCATTGTAAGTGGGCCATTGTCCCTGGTACAAGAGCCCACATTTGTGATTCAAATTCATTATCATTTTTAGGGTGGTTTAGGGGTACTAGGTAGGTGATTGAAGTCACCTTCAGGTTGGAGCCTGAAAAACACTTCAAGGTGGTAGGGTGGTGCTACGGAAATCTTGATATTGCAAGGGTTTTGGAGCATCCTTTCAGTTGTTGCTAATAAAACCAGGGCATTGAAGTATCCTTCTAGTTGGAGCTAGAAAATTGAACACTTTTCTAGAGTACTAGGGAGTTGGGGCTTCCTTTTTCAATTGGAGCTGAAGAATTTGATGTACTCACAAAATTATTAGAAAAGTGTTTGGTGGTTTTTGTCCTAGAGGGGATTTCCACCTACAAATTTGGTGTCTATTGCCTATTGGTTATTTATGCTTTGAATTAATGTTGAAGATTAATTAATGCTCTAAAAAAATTAATAAGCTATTAATTTCTAAGAAACATAGATTCACCCCCCTCTTAGTATTTCCAACAATTGATATTAGGGCAGGTTACTTCACTAGCAGTTTAACAAATGGAAGGAGATCATGGGGTGGAATAAGACGAGAATTTCAATACTTAATGGGAACAACTATGCATTTTGGATTGGAAAGATGAAGGCATATCTTCAAGCACAAGGATTTGATGTTTGGAATGTTGTTTTGACCGAATGCACAAAATATACAACTCCTCCTTCAGATGATAACGACCGAAGGGTTTACAAAATCCATGGTAAAGTTAAATATCCCCTCATGACTGGTGTGTAAGATTCTATATATGTCAAAATAATTCACTGCAAAACAACAAAAGAAATTTGGGACAAGCTTCAAAATATATATGAAGAAGACAAGAAGGTAAAGGAGGCCAAGCTCCAGACCGATTGAGGTCAATTTGGGCAACTAAAAATGAATGAAGAAAGGTAGTTGTCTAAAAGGTTATAAGATCTCTTCCAGAGAGATTCGATGGTAAAGTCTTTGTGCTAGAAGAAAGAGATGATTTGGAAAAGCTCAGCATGGACCAATTGCATAGAATACTTATGACATACAAAAAGAGGGAAGAACAAGAAATTCCATCTAATCGAGAAGCAACATTCACAACATCAAACAAGACTGGGAAGAACAAACAGGAATTAAGACAAAGCTCTAGTTGATGTGAAGAAAAAGAATACTCATATGAAGAAATTGCTAACTTTGTGAGAAAGTTGAAAACAGTAACATGTAATTTCAAAGGTAAACTTCCATTAATATGTTTCAATTGTGGTGATATTGGTCACTTTGCAACTAAATGTCCTCATAAGAACTATGGAAATGAAGATGAAGCACCCATGAAATGGAAGAAGGGTCAAATAATATTCAACAAGAAAGGTAAGAAGAAAGGCTTTAAGAAAATATGTTTCTCTAAAGAAGGCAGATCCTCATCTAAAGAAGAGAGTGACAACGACGAAGACAATTACATAGGAAGAGTGTTATTCATGGCTAGGGATAACAATAAGGAATCTCCTAAAGAAGAACAAGGAGATGAAGAAGATATGGATGAGATTGAATTTCAAAATTATATGGTCAGAGTTATAAAGGATCTTAAGCTTGAAAGAGGAAATGTCAAATCTCTGGAAGTTAGATTAAAATAAGCAAAAGAACATGCTAGAAGTAGCAGCTTCAATAGGAAGAATGAAGAATCAAATGAAACAATCATTATCCTTAAATTATAGTTGGAAGAAGTCAGAAAAAATGAAGAATCACACAGGACAGAATTGGAAAAGGGAAAAAAGGCAAGGGAAGACCTAGAAGCAGAGATAATCTCTTTATGAAAGGAAGCACAAAGAAGAAACATTCAAAATAACTTTGCAAATAGCTCCAGAGCACTGGATGGGCTCATCAGCAGTCAAAGATTGCACAGTGATAAGACAAGATTGGGCTACAAGGAAACATTCTAAAATGCTTGACCTCCTCCATGACAGAAAAGGGATATGGACAGAAATCTTATGCATAAATTATGAGAGGATTTATCGAGAAGGAAAGAGGTTTCCCAGTAGAACAGAAGGTTCAATATCAGCAAGAAGGTTATAGGAGAACAGTTCCATGAAGAAGGTATCCCTCTCTCAGGTATCAAACCATATTTCTTGGTATCTATTATTCTTGCAGAAATTTTGGGCATAAAGTTGTAAACTGGCATGCTTATGATAAGAATAGAGGAAATTTTGGAAGGTCATTTAGAAATCATTATCTCATAAATTTTTTATAAGATTATAGGAAAAACTATAAAAGGTTTGGATATTTAATAAATGAAGTAGAATGTCATAAATGCAACAGCTTTGGAAATTTGGCTAAAGATTACAAGTTAACCGCTCCCCTAAGGGAATCACAGCAGAATCAAAATGCTCAAGTCTGGAGGAAGAAAATTGAGAGATGCGCACTTTCCCTAAAAGCTCAAAGCAAGAAGAATGTGTGGTATGTTGATAGTGATTTCTCAACACATATGACCGAAGATAGAAACAAATTCATATCTCTAAAAGAAGGAAAGGATGGTATAATATATTTTGGAAATGACATATCTACAAATGTTATAGGAACAAGCACAATCAAGCTTGGAGGAAAGGATGCTATAATAAAGGATATGTTTCTCATTGAAAATATGAATCATAGTCTAATAAGCGTAAGTCAAATGTGTGATCAGGGACAACGTTTCTGTTTGACTCAAAGAAATGTGAAATAAGGGGAGAGAAATCTGGCAAGCCGGTGGCAACTACAACTAGGACTTAGAATGACATATACACTTTGGATGAGACTGTTGAAAAAGGTTTTTTCTTGGAAAAAGAAGATGAACGTTGGCTTTGGTACAGAAAAATGGGGCATATAAACTTTGAAAACCTTGTCAGAATCAGTAAAAAGGAGATTGTGAGAGAAACGTCACAGATCTCGAAACCAACCAACATTACATGTAAACATTGAAGGCATGGAAAACAAGCAAGAGTTGAATTCAAGACCAAGGACATTCAACATTAAATCCATTAGAACTAGTACACATTAATCTATGTGGATCGATGACTACTAAAGGACTTGAAGAATAGTACTTCATGCTAATGATTGGCGATTATCCCAGGTTGATGGTAGTGAGCATTTTGAAGAAAAATTCTGAAGCATTTCAATATTTCAGAATCTACAAAGAAATGGTTGAAAATGAAATTGATTTGAAGATAAAATGTTTGAGATCAGACAACGGTGGAGAATTCACATCAAAATCATTTCAACGCTTTTGTGAGGAACATGGAATAAAAAGATAGTTTTGAGCAGCTCGGACGCCACAACAAAATGGAGTCATCAAAAGGAAAAATTGAACAATAGAAGAGATGGCCAAAACAATGTTGAATGATTCAAAATTCGACAACAAATTTTGGGTTCAGGTAGTTGATACAACAATGTACATTTTGAACAAAGTTTTCTTAGAAGCAACTGTGATAAGACTTTGTATGAACTATGGAAGGGAAGACTAGTAAATGTCAATCATTTTCTAGTATTTGGAAACAAATGCTACATTAAAAGGAAAGACCAAAATATAAGAAAATTTGATTCTTGGGTAGATGAAGGCATCTTTTTTTGCTACTCATGCAAAATTAAAGCATGCATATGTTATAATAAAAGACTCAACCGGATAGTTGAAATAATCAATGTAACTTTTGATGAAGCTCGTGGACCATAGATTGAACAAGGAAGCTCATATTCAAGCAAACCAGAGACACAAGAGACATAACTAAAAGTAAAAATGAAAGCCCTGAAATGAGTGCAATCAAATGAGGAAACAATTTCCAACCAGGGAGAGACGAGAAATGAACAACAAGCAGCTTCTAAGACTCCCAAGAAATGGTATCAAAAGGACCATCCTCCAGACCAAATCATTGGGAACATCGATGAAGACATCGGAACTAGAAGAAATCAGTATCTACGCACACCAGATAAAGCACATCTTGCACTCTTGGCCACATTTTAGCCTAGCATATTTGAAGAAGCTAGTCACGATGAACATTGGGTAGCAATTATGCATGAAGAATTGGATCAGATTGAAAATAATGATACTTGGGAATTAGCTCCATGACCAAATGACAAAAATGTCATTAGCACAAAGTGGTTTTTCAGGAACAAGCTGAATGAGGATGGAAAGGTTACCAGGAACAAGGAAAGATTGGTTTGAAAAGGATATGCATAGGTTGAAGGAATAGATCTCGAAGAAAAAATGCTCCCATTGCAAGAATGGAAGCCATCAGGATTTTCTTGGCCTATGAATGTTCGAGGAAGATCAAAGTGTATCAAATGGATGTTAAAACAACATTTTTGAATGTAGAATTGGAAGAAGAGTTATATCTAGAAAAACCTGATGAATTTTTTCTTACTAACAAGAAATATTATGTTTACCAATTGAAGAAGGCATTATATGGTCTCAAACAGGCTCTTAAAGCTTCGTATGCCCGTCTTGACAAGTACTTGCAGAAACAAGGTTTAAAGAGAGGAAATGTTGATAGAAACCTTTATGTAAAGGTTGAATGCAACAATTTTACCATCATTGAAGTATATTTGGATGACATCATTTTTGGCAGTGATGATGACATGTTAAGCAAGAAGTTTGCATCAGATATGCAAAGTGAGTTTGAGATTTCATTGCTTGGTGAGTTGACCTTCTTCTTGGGAATTCAAATATCTTAGGAAGATAAGAGAATATTCATTTGTCAAACCAAGTATATCAAACAAATGTTGAAGGTAATTCAGATGGAAAATTGCAAACCGGTTAGCAACCTAATGGTCATTGGTAGCAAGTTGAGCATGGATGATATATCCAAAGATGCATACCATAGGATGTATAATATCGATGATTTGTAGTCTCCTATATGTGATAGCTTCCAAGTCAGATGTAATGCTTGCAGTTGGATAGGTAGCACTTTTCTAAGCAATACCAAAAGAGTCCCATGTTGTTGCAATGAAGAAAATCTTTTGATATCTCAAGGAACATCAGATTTTGGCCTCTTGTATCTAGAAAGGAATGATTTAAGTATCACAACTTATCCATTTGTATATCGGGTAGGTGAAATTGATGCTCCTTAAAGCACCAGTGGAGAAAATTTCTATATAGGTGGTTGTCTTGTTTCATGGTTGAGCAAGAATTAGTCTTTAGTTTCCTTATCTACATTGGAAAAAGAATACATAGCAGCGGAAGCATCAGTTTACTCAAGTTCTCTGGATGAAACAAATGTTGTGGGATATTCAAGTGAAGTTTGATGTGCCCATTCTGATGTTCTGCGATGACACCAACGCCATAAGCATCTCTAAGAATCTTGTCATGCATTAAGAAACAAACCACATTCCTATTAAATATCAATTTCTCCAAGAGCAGGTTGTAGAAAGGAATATAAAAGTGGAATATATTTGGACAAAGGATAGAATAGTTGACATCTACACCAAACCTTTACCGTGTGAGACATTTGAGTATATTTTAAAAAAACTTGGGATTCTCCCAAGTTCACATTGACATTCTTTTTCTCCAGCCAAGCAGGCAGGGGGATCAGAGGCAGGTTACAGGTACACGATAGCAGGTAGCTTCTCAGCGGGAGTCACCATTTTCCCTTGATGTCAAATGGTGGGGGGGGGGGGGGGGGGGGGAGAATGGATAGAAGGATCAAAGGTATTTATTCAAGGGGGGTAGCGATCACAGGGGGAGTACGTGTGTTGTCATCAATGCCAAAGGGGGTATTGTTGATATGTGGTTGTCATTGATGTCAACCCAAGTAGCACTAGGAGATGCCCCGCCTTTGAGAGCCAAATTGACATGGAAAATCACGGTTTTTTGAGTCGGGATCATCCTTGTTGGATTCTCCTTGTTGAGCTAATTCCGGTAGTATGTGGCATGCCATGAAAGTATTCACCGTTGGTGAGTTATGCTTGTTTGAAGATGTAGGACCCAATTTGTGGGTAAAAAACCCCAAGGGGTGGTGATGTGGTGACTCTTCTTTGGCCATATCATGTCATAGGGATCCTCATAAAATATTTAAATAATGTCACTTATGAAAAATGGTTGGTTATAAATTTGTAAAGGTTTTGAATCCAAAATATATCTTGAAATTCAAAATTAAAAAACCATCGAAGGGGTTTTCCCTCTACAATTTATATTTAAAATTCAAAGTTTTCCCTCCTAAGAGTAATTTGGTGGCCTTCTTAGAAGCCCTCAAAAAACTATAAAAAGGCTCCAATTCCTCCCTCCTAAGGTATGCACTCAATGATTATTATTTGACTAATCTAGCTCTGAAATATCTCTGACCCTGTGGTGACATGGAAGATTTGACAAGAGGCAAAGGATTGATGGAAAATTTGTGTTTTCGTTTGGCTTGGGTTTTGGCTCTTGGATGTTTGATGAGTCTTGAAAGTCTCGACCCTCATGAGGACATCAATTATGAACCTAAGGATTTTCCTGTGACTATTTTTTGGAGTTTTTTGCGATGCTATAGGATTATCATACTTGAAAAAAACCCAATTCTACCACAAGGCCATTCGTCCTACCTTCTAAAGAAGACCAAGGGATATATGATCAATATTTTTGTGTGAAGGACGTGTTTGGTATTACGGCTCAATTTCCTAAAGTTACACATGTGGCTCATCACATTCGGCCTTCCTTTTTGAGTAAATTTGAAGGGTGTCAAACTCCTTAAAGGTCTATGGCCATGAAATAATGACTCGACCTTCCTAGAACCTCGAATTTTGGGCATTAGTAAATGAATGAAGGTGTGTCATCTCATAACAGTAAAGGAGGTTTTTGAACTAATACAAGACTACTATTCCTTTCGTCCCTCCATTAGGGATTGATTTGTGCACAATTAATTTCTTGAGAAGCAGAATGAATGTGATCGGGACTAGGGAATGAATTTTAGGCATATTTGCTATTTGCAAAGGTACATATGCCTAAGATAGAAGGATTAAGCCAACAACATCACTACTACACCAGAGAAAGACTGAAATGAAAATATGGTGTTGAGTTCTTTAGTTCAATATTTTGATCTATAAACTTAAGAACTGGTTGCAATTTAAAGCACGATTAGAGTGTGTTTCATCCATGGTCACAAGTCAATAAAGGTATGCCTTACTACTGTAATTACTGATTCCTAAAATCACTATCACTATTGCTATACTACTCTCCTGTAAATAAGACATGGTTCCATTGTTTCTGTTGAGGATCAAAGGCTCATTTGTGCTAGTAGGGTTATACGCTTGAAAATTTTGTCTTGAAATTCAGAAGTGTCCCCATGACCTAATATTGATGATTACACAAATAGGCAAAGGCTCAGTATAAAGTGGAATCATCACCAGAAGAAAAGAAAAAATATATATAATACTGTGTTGTATATCTTAATGATATTATCATCTACATTCCAGACTTCATTTTCACCATTTCACAGTTGGTTCAAATATTCTAGTATCATTAGTGAGAGTTCAATTAGAAATCTACAATAGTCAACCAAAATTTAGCATATTGTAGAAGTGAAGTAGAAATGGAGGCAGTGAAGTGTTCATCAGCAAGGTCCCATCATTCTAATAGCCATAAGTGTCTACAATAGTTCTCTCATCTTCAAAAATGCTATCACCAGTAAGAGTATATGTCATCACCATATCATGTTGTAACACTTGTTCTATTAAGTTGAAGCAAGGGTTTTTCAAAGTGTAAGGGTATTGTAAGGTTTTTCATCATTGAAATCTATTTTCATAACAACATTCATTGTTAGTGGGCCATTGTCCCTGGTACGTGATCCCACAATAGTTAGAGAATTTTGTACATTGTAAGTGGGTCATTGTCCCTAGTACAAGAGCCCACATTCATGAGTCAAATTCATTATCATTTTCATGGTGGTTGGGTGGTGCTAGGCTGGTGATTGAAGTCACCTTCAAGTTAGAGCCTGAAAAACACTTCAGGGTGGTAGGGTGGTGCTAGGGCAAGCTTGAGCTTGCAATGGCATTACGACATCCTTTTAGTTGTTGCTAATAAAACGAGGGCATTGGAGCATCCTTCCAGTTGGAGCTAGAAAATTGAAAAATTTTCTAGAGTAATAGGGAGTTGGGGCTTCCATTTTAAGTTGGTGCTGAAGCATTTGATGTACTCATAAAATTATTAGAAAAGTGTTCGGTGGTTTTTGTCCCAGAGGGGGTTTCCACATGAAAATTTTGGTGTATACTGTTTGTTGCTTGTTTATTCTTTAAATTAATGTTGAATAATAATTAATTCTCTGAAAATATTAATAAGTTACTAATTTCTGTATTCAAGCTTCTGTGATCCATAATGAATTAAACAAAGTCTTTCGGTAGAAATCACATGAGAGAATTTTTTGGCCGATGCGTTTCGAACCAACAAGTGTGGTTCGTCATCAGGACCAGATGAAGAGGCAGAGCATGGCAAAGGCTTAAATAGAGAGAAATGTAGAGACATAATTTTAAGTAACAGCTATATTTGAACAATAATGTTTAAATTATAATATTAATATATTAAAAACAAATATTATTAAGTAATAGCTATATTAAACAACTAGTTTTTGAAAAAAATGTTTAAATAATGATATTATTTCATTAGTTTATTAAAAATATTAACAGGTAACGGCTATATTAAATGGCTAGTTTTTGAAAAATAATATTTAAATTAATTTATTAAAACCAAATATTAAGTTACTAATTGTTAAGAAATATTGATTCACCACCCTCTTAGTATTTCCAACACCCCTAGTGTAGATTTAGGTTGAAGGACGATAAAGTCTACTAGATATGCCCAAGCGTCAATAGATATAATAATGTCTTCTATTAATTCCCTCAAGTTTAAATTTTTATCTATCAACCAATTTTAATACTGTAGGAGTTGGCCTACTATTGTCAATTTGTAGGCTTTGCATGGTTTGTTCTGTCATCACGTTTATAGCAGCACCTAAATCAATAAGTATGTTGGGAATGGAAAATTTGTTGATTGTTATTGTTACAATGGGTATCCCCGGATCAACATGTTTTTCTGCAATGATTTCAGTAGTCATTAGGCCAGCGAATCTACCTTTAACTTGTATTGTTGATGGATCATGTTTCCTCTTTCCCATTTTCTTGGTGTGTAATACCTTTATTGTTTTATTATAAATTGGTATTCCTTTTATTGCTCTAAGCAAGGGAATTTTTATAGAAATATTCTTCAATTCATCAATAATATCAAATTCAAGTATGATTTTTGGTATTTCTGGTTTTTCAGGAACCAATCTCTTAGGAAAAGGAGCTATCCTAGAAGTTTGAGGTTGTTCTTGTAAAGGGACAATTTGTTTTACTTGTGTTTTTGGTTTTTTAGTTTTATCTACAATTTTTTCTTTTTCCTCTTCTATTATTACTATAGATTTTGGATTCACAACTTTCCTAGGTCTCAAATTAATTTCCTGTAACTCTATAGGATTGTCCGTTACTTTTATAGAAAATTCTTGTAATTTTATAGGATTTTCCTATAATTGCACAGAAAATACTTGTAATCCTATAGGATTGTCTTGTAATTGCACTGAAAATTCCTGTAATTTTATAGGAGCAATAAAATATGTAGTAAATGATTTAGATTATGCATTATAAATAGGTTTTTCCATTTTATATTTGGATTTGCAATTGGTTAGGAAGGAAATTGAGTAAGTTGTGGAGGTGGTTGATTAGATGGAAGTTGTAATTGTTGAGGTTGAGTTAATTGCGCTTGTTGAGGAGGATGTGATTGTTGAGGAAGGGGTGGATATGGATATTTCATTTGTGGGTATTGTTGATATGGTTGTTGTTGATATGGAGGTTGAGGTTGTTGATAGGGATTTTGTTGGTATGGAGGTTGAAATTGTTGTTGTGGTGGATAAGGATGTGTAGGAACATTTCCATAAGCAAATCCTCTCCAACCCTGTTGATAGGGTTTATTTTGGACTTGTTGTGGAGGCCATACCTGCCATGGCATTGTAGCATTCCATGTATATTAGGGAACATTATAATAAAGAATATTTTGTTGACTTTCATCTTGATACATACCTAATCATTATGGTTGCCAAGGTCTCTGGGGTGCAATATTGTAGATTGATTCTACATTTACATATTCTCCTTAGTAATTTGATTTTAGTTCAAGTAATGTCAGAAATTCCTCAGTTTTATGTGGTTCTACAAAAATCAAACAAACTTGAATGTTTTCTAGAGGGAACTCTCTTAATTGGTGTTTCTTTAGACATTTAGTACATAAAATAAACAATTTTGATTCTTTCTCTTCTTTCTTTTTCCTAATTTTCAAATCATCTATTTGAGAATAAAGAGTATTTAAAAGATCAATTTTGAAACCCTCTAGCAAATTTCCTAAATTTTCTCTATTGACACCTCCAGTAGCTGATTTAGTATTTTTTGTAAGAGACACAAATTTGCATGCAAGGTAAATTAGAGGAAAATGAAGAAAAATGAGACATCAATAATAAAAAGGCAGCAGAGAAACAGTTGATGGCTTTGGTCAGTTCTAGTTTTTTACAGTTTCGGGTTGAGCTCTTATTCATTCTCTCTTACACTCTTGCACACTTAGAGCATGCTTGGATAATTCTAGCATTCACTTGGACTTGGATAAGCAAGCAAAGGAAAGCAAGGAAGTGCAAGGAGACATTTGGATTAGCAGCTACAACTGGGATACTTTGCAGGTAACAGGTTGCATGTGTGATCCCCTTTATGTTTTTTGGATGCATGGTACATGCATTTCCTTTTATGGTTATGTGTTGTCATTGGCTTGGACATTTGCCTGAATTGACAGTGGTTTTACCCTTGCCTTAACATTTCCTGGATAGCCATCGTTTAGTGGGTTCCCCATTTATTTTTCTAATTGGTTCTCAGGTTCCTTATGGTTGTGGGTTGGAACAAATTCTCTAGAGCCCTGAAACAACTTGGGTTCCCTAGAAGTTGTGGGTTGAGTTACTATTCCTTGGAGCCTATCGATTGTGACAAATTCTTTGGAGCCCTGAAACAACTCAAGTTCCCTGGAGTTTGTGGGTTCAGTTACTAGTTCCTGAAGACCTGGATAACTTGGGAATAGACCAATCTGGTTGATGTTAGTGATTTCTGGACCATATAGGTGAGATCATTGTGCTTGAGGTTTGATGTGGTTTGGCCTCTGGAAGCCATGACCAATTTTATTTTGGTTAAACCCTTATTATCCCACATTCATGCTTGGAATATGGCACAAGGATGATTGGCTGAAAGAGAGATTTGGTTCAACCTAATTTATGGTCGAGTGGTACATAGAAGTCCCAGACTTGGTTGGAATTTTCATATGTTAATATGAGTTATTTTCCTATTGTGATTTATGAACACTTATATTGGTTATTATGGCGATATTATCACTGATTTGTCATAGTTTCTATTATGGTTATATGCATGGTTTTATGATGTGCTCTAGTTATGGCTCTTGTTCATGATTTGATAAGTTATTGGATGGTTGGTGAATTAATGGACTAACAAGTGTTGTTGCAACCAGTTTAAGAGGGAATAGAGCCTTCTTGATGATTTTTAGATGAACGTCAGAAGATTATGATCATATATGCATTCATGATCTGAAATGCATACCTTGTATGAAGGTCAGAAACTTATATTTTTAATATCTATTTGGTGAAAGATATACCTTGTATTAGGTATGTATTGGTAAAGATCTTGCGCAAGCTTTTATTGTTTAGCATTATTATCCTCATTGTCATGATTCTGGAAAGTTATAGGCAGTTTTAGGAAGTGGTATGGAGGCTAGCTTGAAAAAGTGGCAAAGATCTCAGGACCACATGCACAGAACGTGGGATTTTGGGTCATAACCGCATGCAGGCAGGCTTATGGGTGTGGTTGGAGCCTCATAATCGCATGCACAGTGTGCCAAGGGTGCGGTTGGGGAGTAAAGCAATGAAAATAAGTTCCCAATCAGGGATTGATCACCCGAGGTGGTTGGTAGGATCCTTAGTGATTTGTAGTCTCTAAGGGATGTCAGATTACTTTTGGTTCATATGCCCCACTTCCATAACTAGAACTTAGAGGTTAGGTCATATCATAGTGACACTCAGTGCATGTTTACCCTAAAGATCTTGTCAAAGTGGGTAAATGTGGAAGGGGTATTTACAATGTATTTCACCTTCACCTCCTATATTAGATCCTCTTTCCTCATCTACCATATCTTTGTTCCAAAATACAATAAATTATGTAGTCCACCTTTCAGGAGCAAACTCATGACGTAGTTCTAATTGGACCCTGATGTATCACTTGATGTACTTGATCCTTTTTTTTCTTCCACTCAACTATCATATTCCCTTCCTTCTCCTGCAATAAAGTTACTATATGTAGGAACTTTATCCAAATTTCCTAGAATTCTACCTCTACCTAATGATGCTCTAATAAATATTCCTCTACTATTTCTTAATCTATGCATTCATTACTAACGCATTTGGCTTTGTAAGACACACTATGGTGGTGGCGCTGGTCCTTACCTCCCTTCTTAAATTCCTGCTCGCCCATATTGTAAAATTTCATATTGTAAGGCAGAATAAAGAGAACTACTAATTTTTTTTATATTTAACAAAACAAGCTAAATTCTAAGGCACCAGTTCATCCACACCTCCCCAACAATGGCGCCAAAATTTCAAGTCATAAAGTGAGGTAATGATTTGACATTTGTTTGTCAAACCAAGGTAAGTAAACTACGAGGTCAAAGACAATATGTGTAAATTGGCTACTTACGTGTTTTCCTACCCAAAAATAAAGCACAAACCAAGTACAGGTAAATCTCAAAGTTAGTTCAAACTAAAAAATCATTTCGATGATTTTAAATCCAAGTGTTGACTTAGTTGAAGTAAGATTGTAGATTCAAAGGCACACATTACACAGCCACACTAAATGCTCTTTTTGAAAATGTGCTTATTTAGTGAAAGTGGCCTATAAAATGAGAAAGAATAGAAGCTTTCAGGAAAACAAGTGTTATGAGGCTAATAAGCAAATTTACACCAATCTAATGACAATTACTCTTAAATTCAAAACTCAAATCCTTCAATCATGACTTCAATCATTGTTTTAAGCATTATTAACTCTAACTAATTCTAATAAATATCTTTAAAACACAACAGTAATCAATTTCTGCTAAATCTTGTCCTTTACCCATATTTTGTCACCAAAATTGTATCATTATAGGAAAAGCATAGTATTAATTACAAGAAATTAAAAAAACTACAAGATAGGAATTCGCTTAATTACAAGATCACTATAGAAAATTCACATGATTACAAGAAAACAAAGCATGCACATTTTTAAATATATATAGAATAAATAATCAACAAAACCAACTCAAAGCAAAACAAAACTGATAAAATACATGACGGGAAGCATTACAACACATACGAGGGGGGCCTCCCAGAATACGTTGTCAAGGAAAATACTCAAAAACTAAAGGAAATTGTGCACCCTATCATAAAAATTCTTATTTATATTAATAGAGTGCACAATCTTAGTACAAAATATTAACCTTTTTCAAAGACAACAACTAAAAATATATGCCTAACCTATTTCTTCCTCGTTCATCTATTTTTATACAAAAATTATCAAATTAAAACTAACTTTACTGAAACATAGGGTTAGTTAAGAGTTTTAAGCAAAAATATAATATCTACAAAAGAAAAATAACAATCAGATATAATTCTCCTTCATCTTTCCTAACTCAAATATGAATTCCCTTATCCAACTACTCAAATTCCAACTGATGGAGAAAATTGTGGTAATTTCTTGAATTAATTGCAAGAATTGTTAAGTAGATAGGTTGCGTTGACTACGGGGTTGCGATCAAATATGAGGGAGATAAATAGTTAAGTATCCATTAGATGAATATTTTGAACATACTCCAAGTGTCAGAATTATATTGGTTGACATGAGACCCCATAAAGCTGGGACATATTACAGGAATTATGCTTTCGCTAATATCCTATAATGACAAGAATTCTTGTAGATTGTTGTTTCACAAATTAGTAACTAAATAAACGCTTCTAATTAATATTCATGAATTAAAAAGAAAATAATTTACTTATAAAGAATTATTACCTTTATTATAACTATTTTACGCCATTATCCTCACATAAATTGGTAAAATGGAATAAATTTAGCTCAAATTTGAGGATAAAAAGCAGTAAAATAATGTGATTAAAATGCCAAAATTTATACCAAACACACTCTATACTAAAATTGAAATTTTGGATAATTAAAATTGAAATTTTGGATAATTAAAATTGTAATTTTGAATTAACAAAATTGTTATTTTTTTGGAAAAAAAAAAATAAATAAAAAAAAATAATAATATAATTAAAATATCATATAACAAATCTATACAATATTAACATTATTTTTGTGGTTGTCCCAGAGGAACCCAACATCCCCGTTTGACATGTAACTATCAGTAACCTCCTCGGGGTTCTATGTCCTATAACTTTCATATATATAGGATTTGAACCTTGGATCTCTTCAATTTCTCACATATTTCACAAACAGGAGGATTTGAGCCTGACACATAACTATCAATAAAACCTCTGGGGATCTATGTCCTATAACTTTCATATATATATATATAGGATTTGAACCTTGGATCTCTCAGTTTTCACATATTTCACAAATAGGAGGATTTGAACTTTTTAACTTTCATATATATGGGATTTGAACCGAGGATTTGAACTGAGGATCTCTCAGTTTTCACATATTTCACAAACAGGAGGATTTGAACCTTGGATCTGGTGAGTTTCCCACCCCCCTCCCCCCGAGACTATTTTTTTAACTTTCATATATATATTATATATGTGTGTGTGTGTGTGGTGTGTGTGTTGATTTGAACCTTGAATCTCTCAGTTTTTCACATATTTTTCACATTACTTCGATCACCAATTGATTTGCCCACCCCCTCCCCTCTGAGACTATTTTTTTAACTTTCATATATATAGGATTTGAACCTAGGATTTGGTGAGTTTCCCACCCCCTTCCCCCGAGACTATTTTTTTAACTTTCATATATATAGGATTTGAACCTTAGATCTCTCAGTTTTCACATATTTCACATTACTTCGATCATCAATTGAGTTGCCAACCCCCCTCCCTCGAGACTATTTTTTAAACTTTCATATATATGTGTGTGTGTGTGTGTGTGAGAGAGAGAGAGAGAGAGATCACCAATTGAGTTGCCCACCCACCTCCCACGAGACTATTTTTTAAACTTTCGTATATATATGTGTGTGTGTGTGTGTGTGATCACCAATTGAGTTGCCCACCCCCCTCCCCCGAGACTATTTTTTAAACTTTCATATATATATATATATGTGTGTGTGTGTGTGTGTGTGTGTGTGACACGTAACTACGAGACTGTTTTTTTAACTTTCATAAATATATATATGTGTGTGTGTGTGTGACACGTATCAATTGAGTTGCCAACCCCCCTCCCTCGAGACTATTTTTTAAACTTTCATATATATGTGTGTGTGTGTGTGTGTGTGAGAGAGAGAGAGAGAGATCACCAATTGAGTTGCCCACCCACCTCCCACGAGACTATTTTTTAAACTTTCGTATATATATATGTGTGTGTGTGTGTGTGTGATCACCAATTGAGTTGCCCACCCCCCTCCCCCGAGACTATTTTTTAAACTTTCAATATATTATATAATAATATGTGTGTGTGTGTGTGTGTGTGTGTTGTGAGACACGTAACTACGAGACTGTTTTTTTAACTTTCATAAATATATGTGTGTGTGTGTGTGTGACACGTAACTACTAGTAAACCTGGTCTACGACCTGTCTTCCTCTTCGTAAATCAGGTCACAACTAGGGGGATTTGAACCTCATATGTCTTAGTTTTCACAAAACTCATATTACTTCGATCACCAATTGAGATGCCCCTGGGACTACAATATTAACATTTAATATTTACAATGAACTTCCATTAATCTTAAATAATTTTTATTATATCTAAAAAAAAGATAGCATTAATTTAAATTATTATATTATTTTGAATTACTTTATTAGGTTATGGGAAAAAAACCAATTCTTTGATGTATTTTAAGGGTGTTGTCTAACTATTATACATTTTGAAGTTTTTGGCCTGCCAAACAATTTTTAGTCAAATAATGATTATTTGGTGTTTAAAATGTGTTTTTGACTCTATATTTGGATTTAGTACCCTAAAAAACCCTTAGAGCACTAGGATTATGGACAGTTCACAGCTCAAACTTGTGATTCCGACAAATCCCTATCAGATTCTAAGCAAATTTCTCTGGAAAATATGATAAAAAAAACTCCAAAACATATAATATGTAGAGTGCGATGTTTTAAGTACTACCTATGAAATATAATCATGTAAACATTAAAAACCTCCCTCTTCCTCTTTATGTACACATAATTTATTTCACATAAACAATACTACCTATAAATTATAATCATGTGAAATCTAACTTATTTTCCATTGGCAAACTCTCACAAAGTCTTTCCATCAAAACATCATAACTTATTTCTTATCAACACGCAAAAAAAACTTTTATATCAACATGTGAAATATTTTTTTTATATCAGCGTGTGTCCTTTATTTATTTATTTATTTATTCTTAAGTTGGTCTACTCATGTATTAATGTGAGACAAAAAAGGTCACAAGCATGGTTATTTGAGGTATGCTAAAATGGAAACTTGACCTTAGATTGTTCTTTAAAAGCTTTCCCAAATTGCCTAAAATAGTCATATAAAATCCTTCATAGCTATAATAGTTTATCACCTCATGTGCATCATGCTAAAATAGAATACATAATAGAAAAATACCTAAAAACATAGAAATATTGATAGACAACAAGATTAAGATGCAGTAGATTTAGAAGGGCTTGGATGACTAAAACTATTTGGGCCTTCAACTTTGCTTGACACCTACTATCTTGATGTCAAAATTCCTTGTAGATTCAAACTGTAGATTGTAATATGCTAAAACAATTGACTTGAATCTACTCTACTCATCAGCTGAAACAACAAACGATCGAAGAAATCACGAAGCATACAAGAGAAAGAATTCAATCACAAATAACACAATAATTTTCTGGGGAAAGCCATAGCTAAAAACCCCTACTATCTATATATTGCATTAACCAGAAAACATGAGAAGATTACAATGCTTGCTCAAGCCCGAGCAACCTCTGCACTATCTCTATCTATCTCACTGCTTCTCAAACAAACTCAAGCCAATACTTAGCCAATTTTGTCACTTTCCAAGCTCCTATTTCCTTGCACAGTTGCCTTGGGAATTAGCCCATATTTAATTGGGAAATTCTAAAAATATGAACTGTGCAATCCTCATATGCCTTCCTCTTATTGCATGTACCACCTATACAATTCATATGATTATACAACTGATAGTACATTGTCCTTGAACTAGTTTGGGTTTTCATTGAAGGTCAACTGGCTGGACGGATGGACGTAGGGCGCAGGGGTCGACCCTGAAACCCTAGGCCTCTGGCCTAGGTGACACAGACATCATACCTTCCGCTGACTAGCAGGTACGGGGTGGTCGGATGGCAGCCTCACAGGGTTTCCGCGTATACGAGGTACCCTAGCAGCTGTCAAGCAGGCGTTTTCACATTGACCTTTCCCGGTTTCGCTTTGGAGGGTTTGTTTTTTCGCACGGCAGTTTGCTTTCCGTCGTTTTCCCTGGAAGGTAATTCCCTGTATCAGCGTTCCAAGATGGGTTAGCTTGAAGATTTACCATAACAACTTGTCGTTTTACCACCGTCGTTGTTGAAGCGCCTTCTTCGGAACAGGAGTCTGTGAGGTGTCAGGATTTTACTATAGTTGAGTTACCATGGGTTTCCACAATGAGGCGGTGGACTTAGACCCAGCCCCAGAAGACATCCTCTCGGTCTGGGGCAAGGATGTTACTGAGCAGAACTTAGATGAGTTTTTTGGACAGGGTAAAACCTTTGAATCAGTCATTTGTCCAGCCGGTGGTTCACGGAGCAGCAAATTAAATTTGAGACAGGTTTCGTTTTCGACTGGTGCACTGGGAAAATCTGGGGTCTGCACAGGGTTTTCAGAAGCTTGGGAGAAGGAATGCCCATAGCCTGAGAAGAGCACCCCAGCTAGAAAGACTCTTTCCCCATCAAAGATTTTTTGTCCGTTGGGCGGCCTTGAAGACATCATAAATTGCAATGCCAGACAGGGTTTTTGGAGCAAAACAGGTAGTTTGCATGACCAGGATAGCGCTGTTGGTGAAAGAAGCGGCCCTTTGGCAGTCTTCAGACCTCTATTCTCAAAGGATTTGGTAGCAGGCGACCCGGCAAATAAGGGTTTTGGGTCCGAAGCTAGGAAGGTTTCAAATCTAGGGTATGTTGCTCCAAAACCTGTCACTGAGGGGTCGGAAGCGAAGGGGAGTTTCCCCTCTGGCAAGGAGGGTTCACCATCAGGTGCATCGTGCTATTTATCTCCAGAAAAGAATGATTTCCCTTCAGCGAGTGAGGTGCTTGGAACGCAAAAGGAATTAGACGCCCCGGGCATTGTCAGAGAGGAGGGTTTGGACCGCGAGAGGGTTGGGGGCAAGAGAAAGAAGGCAAAAACCTTAAAAGCACGAAGGTTAACTGGAAACTTGTTACTGCGAATGGATGTTCAAGTAGAAGATGCTTTGAAGGTGGCAGAGAGCACGCTTGTGGGTCGGGTAAGGGGACGCCCGGTCTCAGGTAAATTTCTGCAGCAATGGGCGGAAGGCCACTGGAAGGAGACACCGGCAAAGTCCTTCAAAACTGCAACTATGGCTAAAGGGTGGTTTATGATTAGTTTTGATAGCAAAACAGCCATGGAGTGGGTTGAAGAAAGGAATTGGGCTATGGGGAAACGCCCAGTTTTTTTCAAAAGGTGGACTCCGCTCTTCGATGCATCCAAGGAAACGGTAGAGGAGTTTCCCATCTGGGTGAGGGCTCCTGGTCTCCCACCTTTCCTTTGGGTGGATTCGGTCTTTTCCTCTATCGGGAACTCGCTGGGTACTTTCTTGGAAGCCGAAAAATCCTTTCTTGATACGCGTGAAAGGGTTGTAGCGAGGATTTTGGTGCGCCTGAATCCCAACGAACTAGTGGACTCAATCAATTTGCAATATAGAGAATTTGTCTTTGATCAACTGTTGGATTATGAACTGTTACCGTTCAGGTGTCACAGATGCCATGGGCTTGGTCATCTGGCAAGGGATTGCCCTCTGGGGAGGCGTAAAAGGAGGGTTCACAAATCAGCTGAACAGTGGGAGCGGAGCATGAGGGAGGAGCCAATCTCTGCGGCCAAGGACACCTCAGAAAGCAAGCCGATGGATGGGGTTCAAGGACAGGAGGAGGAAGTCCTGCCTCAGTCAAAAGAAGATCTGAACATTGTAGCCGAAGAACAGAACGATCCTGATCTATCTCCAGTGGGGCCCCCTGAAGTCACAGCAAATATTTCTTCTGGTAAGCAATCAGATCCTCATATATCTGTCATTTCTCCTGATTCAAATTTTGTAATCCCTTCTTTGGATTCTCCTCCGTATTCAAAACACAATGATGTCATCTCAAATGTCGAATTATTAATTGATGAAATTCCCTCCATTGATCTGAACCGCGGAAATGTTCCTTTAGAAATCCCTGACCCTGGTGTCTCCACCCCTGCCTGCTCGTTCAACCTTAGATCTCTGAGCAAGAAGTCTGACCCTCCCCCTGTTTTGGAGGATCCTGTGGGTGGTTTGGGCCCCTCTTCGTCAAAACCTACTCATAAAAAGGGCAGGGGAAGAAAGTCAAATTTGTCTAAAGCTCAAGTCAAAGCAATAATAGATGTGGCTGATGGTAAGCAAATGGTGATCCCTGGGGCGCTTAGAGCAGCAAAACCCCCTGAGGAGGTAATAAAATGATCTGTTTGTCTTGGAACTGTAGGGGTTTAGCCAGTAAACCCAAAAAACTAGCTTTAAAGGAACTTGTCTCTCGCTACATGCCTGATATGGTTTTTCTTCAAGAAACTCTTGGTAGGGCAGTAGAAATTGAACCCGTCCTCCGCTCCCTCCTTCCGGGGTGGTCTTTCGTAGCCCTTGATGCAGATGGCCATTCGGGCAGTCTTGCCATCGGGTGCAGGGATGGTAGACTGAAAATTTTGAGTCATTGGGGAATGCCCAATGTTCTGGGCATGGAGGTTTTGTACCCTGATTTTGATTTCTCTTTACTGACAGTAAATGTCTATGGACCCTGTCAGTCAAGGGCTGCTTTCTGGAACGCCCTCATGACTAAAGATTTGTTAAAAGGGAGACATCTGTTAATAGGAGGAGATCTAAACTTCTCCCTAGGGGCTGCAGAGACTTGGGGGCCCTCAGCCAGAATTGATCCCCTTACAGATTTTTTTACTCAATTATTCCATTCCCACAAGCTGTTAGACGTAAACATTATAAAGGCCAAGCCTACGTGGAGGAATAGGAGAACTGGGGAGGAGAGGATAGCAAAAAGGTTGGATCGCTTCCTCATCAATGACCTGATGGCTTCAAATGTCCCGATGTTCAGACAATGGGTGGGCGAAGGGGGAAATTCTGATCACTTCCCCATCCTCTTAGAACTCTCTAAACCCCCCCCAAAACCCGCAGCTCCTTTTAAATTCAATGCTTCCTGGTTGCAAGAAGAGTCTTTTAACCAGCTGTTCAGGAAAACTTGGAGACACTCGGGAAGAGACCATTCTGAAAATAAAGGAGCCCTCTTCATGGAAAATCTTAAAAGGTTAAAGAAAGCAACCGTTGAATGGGCCTCGGATAGAAGGAAAAAACAAAATGAGGCTTTGAATAAAATTGACGATGAGCTCCGAGCCCTTGAAGTCCCTGAGGCAAATGCTTACGCCACTCAGGAGTCCAAAGAGAGGATTGTAACTCTTGAGAAGTTGAGAGCAAAAATTTTACTGGATAAAGAGGAAGAATGGAGACTCAAAAGCAGGGCAATATGGCTGAAAGCAGGGGACGAAAATACAATTTTTTTTCACAATTATGCAAAAGGCCGGAAAAATGCAAATACAATCTGAAAGCTAAAGGATTCTGAGGGTAGAGATGTCTCGTCTTTCGAGGCTATGTCAAATATGGGGAAGAATCACTTTAAATCTTTGTTCTCAGATCCAAGTGGGGTCTCTTTAGCTGAAATTATTAGAACAGCTCAAACTTTCCCTCGGTTTGTGGAGGGAGAAGAGGTTGAAGACCTTTTCCGAGAAGTGACTAAGGAGGAAGTAGAAAGCATTATAAAATCTATGGCAAAGGACAAGAGTCTGGGTCCGGATGGCTGGACAGTGGAACTTTTTATTCACTTCTTTGAGCTGATTGGAGATGAGCTAAAGGAACTGGTGGAGGAATCAAGGAGAAAAGGTGAGGTTTTTTCTCGTTTTAATGCAACCTTCATCGCTCTCATTCCAAAAAAGGAGGACCCGGAGTCTTTTGAGGACTTCAGGCCAATCTCTTTGTGTAACTGCATATACAAAATTATTGCAAAAACCATTGCGGTCCGCCTGAAACCGTTTCTATCCAAATGTATCTCTCTGGAACAATTTGGATTTTTAGATGGCAGACAAATTCACGAAGCTATAGGGGTAGCACAGGAAACCATTCACAGCATCAGAAAATCCAACTCAAAAGGGGCCGTGCTAAAAATTGATCTGTCTAAAGCTTACGACAGAATCAGTTGGACTTATCTCAGGATGTTGTTGACTCATTTGGGTTTCAAGGTGGAATTCATAAGCTGGATCATGGGGTGTATCTCAAATCCAAGTTTTGCAGTTTTGATAAACGGGGCCACCTCTCAATTCTTCAGAAGTCAAAGGGGTTTGAGACAAGGATGCCCCCTTTCTCCATTGCTTTTTCTTCTGGCTGCTGAAGGTCTTAGCAGGTTGATTTCCAATGCTAAGAGATCAGGTTTGGTTAAAGGTTTGGAAGTTGCTGTAAATTTTTTCATAACCCATCTCCTTTTTGTAGATGATATATTATTATTTACAAATGGGACCTTAAATGAAATCATAGAACTTAAAAGTATTCTTGATTTATTCTTGAAAGCAATAGGACTTCAAATAAACTCCAGGAAGTCCCAGTTAATTCTGGAGGGTTTCAACAGACAGGAAGAGTTACTAATTGCATCTCATTTACCTTTTGAGGCTTGTAAGATGGATCATCCTTTCAAATACCTGGGCCTTTGGTTAAAACCTCAAGCTTATAGGAATCAGGACTGGACCTGTCTGGTGGCAAAAATTGAACAAAGAATTTCCCATTGGAGCTTTAAGTGGTTATCGCGGGCAGGAAGACTGACACTTTTAAAATCAGTCCTTCAGGCTATGCCAGTGTTCTGGGCAGCCTTGACATGGATCCCAAAAGGAATACTCCACAAGATAAAACAACTCTGCAGTAGATTCCTTTAGTCCGGATCAAAGGAGGATTCAGTGCTTCCTTAGGTGGTGTGGGATAAAATAGCAAGGCCAAAAGATTGGGGCAGCTGGGGCATAAAAAATCTTTATGATTTCAGCATCTCCTTAGCAGCTAAATCTGGTTGGCGCTTAATTACTTCTTAGAACCTATGGACTAGAGTTGTAAAGCGAAAATATATAGATCCCTTGCCCCTGGAAGAGTGGATAAGGAATACAAACAAAAAAGGCAGGAATTTCTCGGTGATATGGAAGGCCACTATGGAGGCTTTCAAAGTTATTGAACAAGGTTTGGCTTGGCAAGTTGGAAATGGTGAAAATGTTAGAGTGGGAAGAGACCCTTGGGTGGGATGTAATGATTCTTTCGCTCTGTCTCCTGATCTGGTTGCTCACCTTGACACATTGGGGCTTTATGGGCTTCATCAGATTGCAAATCCGGGTCGGTCTACCATCTGGGGCCAAGCTTGGAAATCAGTAGAAGAGTTAGGAATCGACCCCAAGTGGGGAGTCGAGTGGCGGGGATTTCTTCAGGAGTTAAAGAGATCAAATGTCAGAATCCAGGACAGACCAGATAAACTGGTGTGGGCTCATGCAGAAACTGGTGTCTACTCCCCAAAGATGGGGTACTCTTTCCTAAAGAAGAAGAAAGGATGGGCCCTGCCAAATTGGTGGGTTAAGTCCCTGCTAAAATTAAAATGCCCCAAGAAAACAAGATTATTTATATGGTGTGTATTAAAAAAGAAAAATCCTACCTGGGACATCCTTCAATCCAGATTCAAACAAGGTCCAGGTAGATGCCCTCTATGCTTCTCTAACTCTGAATCCATTCATCACCTGTTCGTCGTCTACCCTTTTGCAAGGAAAGTCTGGGAAGAAGTGCAAAAGCTATTTGGGAAAAGTTTCAGATGGGAGGGGGAGTATTTTCTGGCAGTTTGGGAATATTGGTGGAACCACTATCCTGAGAGAAACTTAAGAAATCTTCCACCCATCATCTGTTGGGGTATATGGATTGCTATAAACAGAAGTATCTTCAGAGATCAACGTACTCCAGCAGAGGCTATTGCTATGCAGAATTTAGCTATACTATCCAGCATTTCGGAACCTGTAGAGTCTCAGAACTCAGGTCACAAAAAAGAAGAACAAATCAGGGAAGGCATTCCTTGGGCGTATTTTGATGGGGAAACCCAAAACAACTCTGCAGGTGCTGGGATTGTCATCCATATCAGCCCTTCTCACTCCCTCAAAGCTGCGGTGGGCTTAGGACCTGGCACAAACAATTTTGCTGAACTATCTGCCCTAAAACTCCTCTTATGTTGGCTAATAAGCAAAAACATCTTCTCGGTTCAGATCTTTGGGGACTCTCTGAATGTAATAAACTGGGTCATTGGAAAATATAGGTGTCAAAATTTTATGCTGAGACTGCTGCTGGATGAAATTCAAAGTTTAAAGCACCAGTTTAACTTCTTTTCCATTGATCATATTTACAGGGACAGAAATGAAGAGGCAGACAGGTTTTCTAAAGAAGGTGTGCAGCTCGTTGTGGATTCGTGGATGATCACTGAACAATTGCATGAACAGATCCATGTGTCGGATCTCCCTCTGCACTATATTCCTCTATCTTAAAGTTTCTGCTGTTTTCAGGATGCTGGTTTTTTTTGTTGTCGTTTTCTTTTTCTAGCACCGTCTGTCTGTTTATTTGCTTTATGTTAAAACAAAACTTGGATGGGCTCTATCCCGGGTTTTGTTTTCAGGATAGACATTACTGAAACAATTTTAAAATAGCACCGTGGGTCGTTTTCCTGCTATAAAAGGAGGCCCGTGCTTTAAAATTTATGATATGGTCACTTCAAACTGTTTATGGACAGAGTTTGCCTTGGTGAAGGCAACGTATCAGTGCTGGAAGTAAGTGTGAATGTGCTTATCTTCTTTCTGGTTGGACTCAACGATACAAGGGGATGAGTTTCTCTCTCCTTGAGGACAGAAGAAGGCCTCAATGCGCACAGTAAAAGCTGGAATGTTTTTACATATGCTTGTAACTTTTTTATTCCTTATAAAAAAGTTCATTTTTTTTCCTTGGAAAAAAAACATTGTCCTTGAACTCCAATATCAATTGGGTCTTTCTCTGATCTGACATGCATGAGTTAATTATGAGTGAATCTTCAATTTATTGGTTGATCACTGCTGGTTACACCCCACTATTGGATCTCCCACTAATTCTCCCATCATTTGGAACTAGTTTAAGTGACTTTAACTCAATTAGACTGAATTAAATAATTACAACTCAAAATAAACTCAACTAGGGCTCCTAAAAAATCGGAGACACTATACATGAATCTAGTTAGACCCTCAAATCGAATTAACTAAGTTAACTAAGTCAAATTAACTTAGTTAACTATTACAAGTTGTCATGAGATGTTGAATTACAATTGAATTCTTAATATAATTCAAGGAAAAAAATAAATTAGGATTTTCTTGTTTCATTTTCAACACTCCCTATCAACAAGAAACGAATTATCTGCTACCCCAATCCTACCTCTGTAAAACTCAAATTTGGATCTTGACAATGCTTTTGTCAAAATATCTACATCCTGCTCCTCTGTAGGAATGTACTCCAGCAACATGATTTTCCTTTGCACACAATCTTGTAGATGGTGATAGCATATGTCGATATTCTTGGACCGATCATGAAAAACTGGATTCTTAGAGAGTTTGATACAACTTTGACTATCATAGTAAATCACTGTACAATCCATATGCTAACAAAATAACCCAAAAATGATCTTCCTCATCCAAATAGCCTCACAAGTTGCTTGACTAGCAGCCATGTACTCTGCTTCTACTGAACTCTGAACAACTGATCTCTGCTTCCTGTTGTATCAAGAAACTGTTGCTGACCCAATATTGAAGATTCCCCCTTATGTGCTCTTTATGTCGAATGGACTCCCTGCACAATCTGCATCTGTGAAGCCTTGAAGCTTCACTCCCTCCATCCATCTATACTAAAGACCAAACTGAGTGGTGCCTTTGAGGTATCTCAACACATGTTTAACTTCCTTCCAATAAAGTTTTGTTGGCTTAACCATGACTTGACTAAGCTGGTTAACTGCAAAACACATGTTTAGTCATGTGTTCACCAAATACATAAGTGAACCCACAAGTTATCTATAAATAGTAGCCTCCACTACTTTACCTAAAGTAGCATCTTTCATCTTCCAATTACCTGCTAGAGGAGACTCCATGGGTTTGTTGCTCTCCATGTGGAACTTCTTCAATATCTCATTGGCATACTTTCCCTAAGAGACAAACAATTCCTCATATCCTTGCCAAACTTCCATACCAAGAAAGTAATGCATGAGCCCGAGGTCCTTCATCTTGAATTCTCTTGCAAGATCCTACTTGCAATATTTATGAGCTTCTCATCAACCATTAGAATAAAATTATCGACATATAATACTATAATCAACAATTTACCTTCAACCACATATGGTAAAGGTTCACATCTGCTTCACTTTTGGTGAAGCCCACCCTAGTGAAATAACTTTCAATTCTAGTGTACCAAGCACGAGGTGCTTGTTTTAGTCCATACAATGCTCGCTTGAGTCTACACACATGCGACTCTCTTTTGAAGGTCTCAAATCCTTCTGGTTGCTCAATATACACCTCTTCCTCAATCATGCCATTGAGGAATGTTGTTTTCACATCCATCTGATGTATATTCCATCCCATCTGTGCTGAAAGTGCTTGAATAGATCTTATTGAAGAGTACCTTGCTACTGGAGCAAAGGTCTCATCATAATCATTTCCCCCCACATGACATAACCTTATAGCCACAAATCTAGCCTTATGTTTCTCCACACTCCCATATGATGCTTGCTTTACCTTGTAAATCCATATAAAACTCACCACTGACTTGTCTATTGGTCTTGGGACCACTTCCCAAAAAAAGTTTCTAATAATGGAGTCATACTCATCAACCATGGCATCAACCCATTCTAGTTGTTGCACTACTTCCTAGAATGAGGATGGCTCAAACTCTACACTCTTGCTCATCAGATCCATGTAGAAAGTGCAAAATATGGTGACCTCCTCTGCCTGCGTTTTGATCTGGGTGCTCCCACATTATCTTTAGCATCATGCATCAATCTTTCAGTCTCTCTAGTGCACTTCCTTCCATCTATGCAAGTCTCTGCATGAGTGGGTGATTTCACTCTCTGCTCCTCTGCATGTGGCTGCTCCACATCATCCTGAGGTTCTCCTTTGGAGCTAAAATATCCGCATCTACATGTAATTGAAGCTCCCTCTCAAGTGAACATCTCATGGCCTTCTCTTAATTGAACTTCACATCTCTACAAACCATTTTTATCCTATTGGATGGTAGGTACACTCGATAGTTGTGAGGTGTATCAGTGTACTCCACAAATATCCCCAACTCAGTTGTTGGCTCTAGCTTTTTCCGTGGATCCTTGGTAACATGACAATAGACCGATGAACCAAATATCCTGAAGTATGCCACATCTGGTTTCTTACCTGAAAAACCTTCTTCTAGTGTACTCATCCCGAGAATTCAGTGAGGGCTTTTGTTCTGCAAATAAACAATTGTGTTGCATGCTTCAACCCACAAGTGCAAAGGTAGGCCCTGATCATGTAACATCACCCATGAAAGTCCCACAATACTTTTGTTCTTCCTTTTAGCCACCCCATTCTACTGTGGGTTATGAGCTGCTATTAATTCTTGTTGAATTCCTTCTGATGCACAAAATTTCTTGAATTCATTCGACACATATTCTCCACCATGATCACTTCTAAGAGCTTTAACTCTCCTACTAGTATCTTTCTCGACAAGTGATTTAACTTCACAAAATTTAGCGAACGTCTGACCTTTCTTCTGCATGAAGAAAATCTAGCACAATGAGAAAAATCATCAACAAATACTATATAATACTTGTGATTGGTCGTGGATTCCATCGATAACGGTCCACATACATATGAGTGAACTCTATCAAGGATCACTTATTCTCACCTATCTTTATCATGAAAGGAAGCTTTCGTGTACTTCCCCAATGTACACCCTTTGCATGTGTCTCTTTGCTCCATTGTGCCCTTGGGAAGTCCTACAGAAATTTGCTACATGATCTTCAAAGCTCCATGGTGCAAGTGACCCAATATTCTATGCCACAACTCACCAATGTCTCAGCTCTGCACCTTCTTTTCTTTTTTACTCAAAGAAGCGCAGTCTTCTACATCTAATTTGTAGAGGTTCTTCACACAAACCTTGATCCACTTGACCTATCCTTAGGATATGTGATTAAGGAAAGCCTTTCCCTTGCTAAATATCACATCGTAGCCACAGTCCTCCAACATGGCAACTGAAACCAAATTCTTCTTCAAACCCAGAACATACATGACATCTTTTAATGTGAGAGGAGAACCAAATTCCCTCTGAAAGGTAACAGTACCAATGTTGGTCACGCTATACCTACCATCATCTCCCATCTCGATGTGCATCTCGAGGTCCTTCTCCTCTAAGTCACTAAAGAACTCTTTGTTTTTTGTCATATGAAATGAGGCTCCACTATCCAGGTACTACACACTACCCATTACCGATGTAACCATGCAAGCGATGAGGGTGAAATCCAATTCAAATTTTGAAGCAAGAGCTTCATATGTTGCTCCTCTCGAGGGATTCTTACCAACCTTCTTGTGCATACAATTTGTGGCATAATGTCGTAGATCGTGACAGTGAAAGCATTTATTATTCGACATGTCCTTCTTCTTTCCACCCTGACTGGAATTTGATTTTGAATGGGATGACTTCCCCTTCCATTTGTTCACCTTTATAGCTAAGGCACAATTCTCCTCATCATCATGCTTGGCTGAGGATCCATCTCTAGTTTTCCTTTAAATCCCTTCTTGTACCAATTTGGACCACAATCACTCCCACTCTCGTAGCTTCCCCTTCCATTAACTGAGTCCTAGTAATTGTGCCAGCTCTTGGGAAGGTCTAGACGTGCTTGGTTGACTAGATCTTCTTCAGTAACTATAACATTGACACTTCCAAGCTCATCCCAACATTGGGTGAACTTAGTCAAGTACTTCGGTATTGTGTCACCCTTCTCCATCTTGATTATTCTGAGCTTGTCCTTCAGTGCCAACTATATGTGGTCACTGTCACTTTGAAACAAGTTTGTCAAGGCCTTCCACATTGCAAATGGAGTTCCCTTACCATGGAGGTTTGAGACAATATGATCTCGAACTCCTTCTACAATAATCCTTCTTGCCTTTTCCACACATTTTCTCCACTCTACTAGATCTTGAGCATTAATTGGCTTTGGAATATCTTTGTCTATGAATTCGTTAAGCTCGTTGTCTTCCAACACTACCTCCATCTTGTACTTCCAAGAAATATAGTTCGAACTACCCTCAAGGGCATATTCGTGTCTCAAGCCATAGAACAACATCTTGTTAGCTCTGAATTATGATACTGCAAATTTGATTTCTCCTGCAAAAGGAAAACTTGTATTCTCCTCTTCTATAGTGATTTCAACTATGATACCATGTAGAAATCCATTGTAGATTCAAACTGCAGATTGTAATATTCTAAAACAATTGACTTGGTTCTACACTACTCATCAACGGAAACAATAAACGATCGATGAAATCACGAAGCATACAAGAGAAAGAACTCAATCACACCTAACACAATAATTTTCTGGGGAAAGCCAAAGCTAAAAACCCTTGTTATCTGTATATTGCGTTAATCAAAAAGACTGACAAGATTACAATGCTTTTCTCAAGCCCGAGAAACCTCTACACTATCTCTACCTATCTCATTGCTTCCTAGACAAGCTCAAGCCAATACTTAGCCAATTTTGCTACCTTCCAAGCTCCTATTTCCTTGCACAGTTTCCTTGGGAATTAGCCCATATTTAATTGGGAAATTCCAAAAATATGAATTGTGCAATCCTCATAGGAATTCCTCTTATTGTATGCACCACCTGTACAATTTAGATGATTACACAACTGATAGTACACTTTCCCGAACTCCAATCTCGAATGGGTCTTTCTCTGATCTGACATGCATGAGTTAATTAAGAGTGAATCTTCATTTTACTGGTTTATTATTGTTGGTTACAACCCACTACTGCAGGTTACAACCCAATACTGGATCTCCCACTAATTCCTCCATTAGTTGGAACTAGTTGAACTAACTTTAACTCAGTTAGATTGAATTAAATAATTACAACTCAAAATAAACTCAATCAAGGCTCCTAAAAAATAGGAGATACTATACATGACTCTAGTTAGACCTTCAACTCTAATTAGATGAGCTAACTAATTCAAATTAACTTAGTTAACTGTTACAAGTTGTCATGAGATGTGGAATTACAATTTGGTTCCTAATTTAATTCAAGGACAAAATTAAATTAGGATTTCTTGTTGCATTTTCAACACTTGGTTCATACTCAATGATGATTAGATTGGATCTAGTTCCATACAAATGAAGAGTTCCCATGACATCCATTATTTATTCCTATTTACATGGCTCCTAGTCAAAGACATTGAAATTGAGTCCCAAGACAACTCTACACATTGTTGTAAACTTCGCTTCCAATCTTATTAATTTGTCCAAAGTTTCTAGATCATGATGCCCTTGTTGAAATTTGTAGCTTGGGAGGTATTCCCACAACCCCTGAGGTACTAGGATTATGAGGACTTGACCCATAAAAGTGGTTTGTGGGAAATGTACCTAAGCAGTGGGTTTTGTACCCAAAGTTGTGGGTGCAAGACCAAGGAGAAAATTAATAGTGTATTCATTGGATGCATGAGGGGCACCCTTGAATGGATAAGGGGCACCTAAAGCTTTGATGGAGTGGCAAAATATCAATGGAACTAATTTTTATTCCTTAAATAAATTGTGTTTAAGCAATATTGCTTAGGTCGGATTTGATTAAGTGGTTGTGACTCTTGGTGAAGTAAGAGACCATCATAAAACACTATAAAAAGGAGTAAAGGTAAGCTCGTTGAGGATATATCCAAGTGAGAGTCTTTCCTCAAGACAAATATGCCCAAGAGAAGGTTGAATACCTCAATAAGCCACAAATCCAAAAGATGGACAAGATTGGAGCATGAATGGTCTAGTATAGTCTGAAATGAAGGTCGAGTTAGCTCAGGTTCGTGGAAGTTTATCCCACTGCTATAAACATATTTGGGCACTTCAACCCCAATCTTATATGTCAATAAACTAGGGCTCTTCAACCCCTAAAAGAGTTGTTTCATACCCTAAAAGAACATAGTCATCTAATTACATCATTCCCCAAAAGTTCCACCTAAAAAACCATCCAGAAATGGCCTAAACTGAACCATACTGACTGCTACACTGGCCAGGTGTGATGCATATTGAGTAGTACACTGCTCAGGTGCGATGCATACTAATTAGGCCTTTTGTAGGATGCGATGGGAGAGGATGGACAAATGTCTGAGACAATTTGCTAAGTGGATGCTCATGGGATATTCTAGAAACTTCTCCTATGACACTTGCCTCTCTGAATTCGCCCAGGGATGAGTAAGAGATCCAAGAAATCTCCAAGTGGAACCAAATGCAACAAGTGGAATGAACACTAATCAAAACCCCAGAGATGACTCACACCCTTGCACACATCTATAAATGGATCCCTCATCTAAGAGATCTAGAGGCTGGAATATTGTGAATTGCAAGGAAGTGTTGATAGTTTGTATTTGAGGAAAGAGCATTGTATTGTTGGTGTGATATTGCTATTTCATGAGGTGAAGAGGGATTGATGCTGGATCAGAAAACTGGGTTGTAATTCTCCCTTCTATTTAATAAAATTCTTCAAGTTTTCTTCCATATAATTGTACAAATTGTGAATGTTATCATTTGTGAATGCTATTGTATGTTCATTATATATCTGATTCTGTAATGCTTATGATATAATAGATCAAGATGCTTTGACGATTATTTGTTACTGTGTTTCTACAGGTACTCTCCAAGCGGGATAAGTACGGGGAGGAGTTGCAAGCTCTGTCAAGGGGGAGAGAGATCAAGCAAAGGATTAAGCGAAAGTTCTAGGTTGGTCCCATTGTCTTTTTCTTATCTATTATATGTAGAAGAAATCGTGAATTGCTTTAAACTGTTGTTTCTAGGGTAGCTACCAAACCTAGAGGGCTAGTCATTCGAAAAGACACTAGTTTTCCCATAAACAAATTGGAGACTCAACTGGGGATCGAATAGATGTTTGTTTATTGTTACTGTTTGTTTTATAAACTATAGACGGACCCTGAAGTCAGCCAGGTAGCCTTCGAACTGCTCTTAATCTGTAATTGCATAGTAGATGAACGTTGCTTCAGTCAATCTCCAGTTTAGTTATGAATTAAACATTTGACTTACAATCATTCTAGATGCCCATTTGGTAGCTCAATAACCTCTCAAGACATTCCTCTGTACTTTTCTCTTTACTGTCCATCATAGCTCAGCTTAACTCATTGAAAACAGTTGCAAATCTAAGCCAAAACCCATTTCAGTTGCGCTCCCTGACCCATCGAACTGTCTATCACTGTAAACTAGTATGCATCGCACCTCCCGAGTCTGTAAAGTGCGATGCATCCCTGTTTCTGTGAAGCCCAAGTGCGATGATTGACTGAACCTATTTCCATCCTAGAAATTTGGGGGTTTTGTCCTTGTTTTCAGTTTTGTTTAGTTGATTTGCTGCTTATGAACAGTGCTTCCTTACTGAAGCCTACTTGCATCACATAGATCAGCCTCCATTCATTAGGATTAGTGAATGTTTTTTGTATTTGTTCATCATTTACAATCCTTTGTCAAAAAGTTTCTTAAATCGATCAGTCGCTTTGGTACAAAAAGTGTCGTAACTTTCGTTTTGTGTCAAAAAGAGAAGTGACATGGATTCTTCCTTCCCTGGATAGTCGATTGAACTTTTCATCATTTATTTGGTTTGATTTGTTGATATTCGAAGTGTCGAAAGCATTTTTTTTTTATTCAAAATTGAAAAGTGTCGTTTAGTCTTCCTTTCTCTTCTGAAAAAGAAATTGTCGAAATGTCGCTTTGAATAAAATATTTCAGATCTTTGCTACACTTAGTTTTCCTTTTTGGCATTTTTCACATTAAGGGGAATGAAAAACAAATACATGCATTTGCATTTTCATTTCGTTTGTGTGTGAAAAATGATTTAGGAAAATGCACTAGTGTGTGCTTTTTGCTCTTTGTTTGAAAGAAATTGTAATTTTCTTTCCCTAGTAGCTAGGATTTTCATTGCTCAAAATAAACAATGATTATTTATCATTATAGATTGCATTTAGGAGTTTCAGATCAACATCACACGGTGAACCATTGAAAGGCAAACTTTAAACAAGATCAACTTTAAAATAAATTTCAATGAACCTAACAACACTTTGGAACTTAATGCAACACATCTAGAGGTCTAGGCTAGACACGTGTTCCGACATCGTAAAAACTAGTAACTACCATTTTCATTGAAGGTTGGGTGATTCCTCCTCCTTGATATGACAAGTGCTAGCACGGACTTGTGCTCCCCGTACTATCACATATATATTGGGAGACCACAATAGGCTTATATCCTTTATCCATAGGAAGCTGTGTCTGTCGCCCTATTGATCGCAATGCACTAAACACAGCATTCGGGAAGATTCACTGCCATACATAAGTCCTTGGTAATTTCTCTTTAATTTATCACCAAGGTGTATATTGCAGTTTTGTGATTGGTTTGGTAATCCCTCTATCTAGATTTTCCAGAGTAGTCACTTTCGTTCCTTTTCGACTCTTTAAAAAAAAAGGTCCATCTGAGCACTTGTCACTTTAGGCTCATTAAAAATCAAAGGAGACTAGAGTCATCTTTAGCTTTTTCTCGACTCTTAAAAACTGAAAAAGCAAAGTTGTGTCAAAGCATCATTAAAATTAATTGAATTCAAAATAACATCATTTTCCCTTTAATTTTAAGTTGATTAAGTGATCTGCAATCGTGGAAGAAAGTCAATCAAAACCCCATCGTTCGCGGAGACTAGCGAGTCAACTATCTTTGACTCCGGAAACGAAGCCATTCCGGGAAAAACGATCTCATTTAGCTGAGTCCAATTCATCTGGTTTATTTGAAACTTTTGTTTCAACATCGTCAAAGACTACAGTTACTCCGATCATTTCTGGTACATCTGCCTTTAGAGAAGAAGTTTTGCAATTACAAGAGGACATTAGAACTGATCCTAGCGTAACGGTAAACACTTCTTTACCTGAAACAACTCCATCTATAGTTGATCCAGAGGCTGAAGTTCACTCACCTGACCATCTGGAAGTTGAGTTTCAGAATTCAGAAGGTGTCACCCCTCCAGTACCTGTCACTACAGAAACTATACCTTCTTCGGCCCCAGAAATCTTTTACGGACCTGATGGTCTACCTCTTACACCTGGTCTGATTGCTATAGAGGAGATAGTAGATGATCCTCCATCCAATACCCTGTTACATTTTGGAACCGGGACTC
Source organism: Pinus taeda (assembly GCA_000404065.3). Taxonomy (NCBI): domain Eukaryota; kingdom Viridiplantae; phylum Streptophyta; class Pinopsida; order Pinales; family Pinaceae; genus Pinus; species Pinus taeda. The sequence goes on along the minus strand of APFE030123195.1, from coordinate 141,297 downwards.
ATTTGTATCCTTCTACTCCTGAGTTTGGTTCTTTTAATCATCCTTCATCGCAAGTTCCTGTCGAATCGCTAGGAAATCTTTTGGATAGACTAAACATGTCTGAGCAACCATCAACATCTAGGACTGTGTCATCTGATACAGCTACGACAGAACTTCCTACTGCCATTCCTACAATGTTTTCTGGAGTTAGCACCTAAATCCGCCTCAGGCTGAAGGAAGGCAAAATTCAGGGTAACCACAAACCATGCTCAATCTAGTAGCTAGCCCTACCAGAACAGGAGAGGGCCCTCTCCGAGTCACACTCAGTGAATAGATGAATGAAAAGGACTGAGATGACTTTCAAATGAACTATTTATCTTAGGCTAGTAAGTGAAAATGAAAATAAGAAGTGATTTTTATGAATGACTATATTTTTGGGATGTTATGGGACCACTCGACTTCAATGAATAGAGAATTTAACATGAAGGTACAGATTATTTCCTGAGGCAAGGTAGGCTGAAAGAATAGAAATTTAGTTTTAAAATATGGCGGAATGGAAATATTGATTAAGAAGGTGAAAAGGGCATGGGCGACATGAATCCTTTTCAACAGAAGAATAAACACTGTATATGAAATTCTCCCACAGGTAGAGCAATAGAATTGAATTCTACATGATCTCACTCGAAAAATCTCACCATAAAGGAATACGAAATGAAACTATGGAACATAACAAGGAAATGGAGAGATTGATTAAGAAGGTGAAAAGGGCATGGACAACATGAATCCTTTTCAACAGAGGAATGAAACACTGCATATGAAATTTTCCCACAGGTAGAGTAATAGAATTGAATTCTACCTGATCTCACTCGAAAAATTTCACCAGAAATGAATGTGAAATGAAATACAAAACATAACAAGATACATATGAAACGTAAGAGAAACACTTGCTACACTCACAACCACAGGAATCTCATGAAACAGAGTCGCTGCCTTTCATTAATTCTCTGTAAAAATATACAATGCAGAAACAAAGTTTCTTTCCCACAGTCTCCCAGAAGTTACAAGCCAACCAACCCTTTGCAAATAACTTGCATACAATATATAGAATGTGTGAGGAAGAGATAGAACGCCCAGGGTTTGGGAAGTTACTCAAATCATTTCGAAATGGAGATGGAGAGCCAACCATCAGTTACAGGTGCAACGCTCTCAAGCATGACATTTGGGTGGGGTGACCCTTTGCATTCTTTTGCCACTTGGATGGATTCCCATCTGGAGGGAAAACTCTTTAAATGCCGCTTTTGGTGCCAAAAAACCGAAGTGTAGATGACCGGGCCCACTTGGAGAACTCGCAACCCGAAATTTCGCGAAACGGGAGCAAATTGGCAATTTTTTCTTTGTGCGCAGTGCCATTTTCTCTGTGCATCGCGCTACTTTGGGGCCTGTTTTGGGGCACTTGCAGGTGTCCAAAATGTGCTCAAGTGGGCTTTTTGGAAAGCATGTCCTACCTACTTTCTAACCCCACAGGAATTTTTGAATTTGGTGCTCATTTTCCCCTTCAAATATTCATTATCCCAAGACTGCTTTCTGTGTGTCAAAAAAGTGGCAGAGAGGCTATTTTTGGGGTTTTTTTTTACCTTTAGGAAGCCCAGATCTTGTCAAAATTTCTTGCCTGGACACCAGTGCTTGTATTTTTTGATGTTTGAATCCAAATATGCAAGCCATTCCTCATTTGGAGCTCTAGAATTTTAGCATCGCGCCAGTGGCGCGGCGCACAGGGAGGAATTTCTTGTTTTATGTCCAAAAAATTTGCTTGTGTCCAAAATTTGCCCAACTTTTTTGAAATTTGGGCTGGAGTTTCCCTATGAAGTGCTATGTTGTGCCAAGGAAGCCTTAGCCAAGATTCAAAGCCGATATTTCTCCTTTTCCTCCTTTTCCTCCTTTGCCTCCTTTGTCGCTTTGCTCAATTTTGCCTTTAGGCTTCTGATTCTTGCTTTGGAGCTCATGTTTCGGGCCTGGTAGTGATGAGTCATGCGCTTCAACATGTATTTCTCCCTATTAGCTTTATCCAATGATTGTTCCAAGTGTAGATTGACCTACTCCAACCAAGACTCACGGTCGTTGTTGATTTCTTGCTCCAAGGGAGTGAGCTCGATCCCTCTCTGCTGGACAGCTTGTCGATTTTCATGGATGCTTTGCAGCTCCCTGATCGTCTATTGGTATTCAAGTTGTTTGTTTCTCTGCTCCAGATATTTGATGACCCATCTGGCCCTCTCGAAATTGAGTATCAAGTCTTTGATTTCAGTGTCCTGCTCCTGAATAATCATCCTAAGTTTGGCATTCTCTGCCTTTGTCTCTTCATCCGGAATGATGATGACACCGGTCCCTTGTGCACCTAATGGCTCACCCGAAGGCCCCTCCTCATGCATTGGCTCCTTACCCCTGTCCTGTCCCTGTGTCGTCGATGCCGGAAGCGAGGCCCCTTCCACCCCAGGTGGAGGTAACACTCGCTTTGCTGCAGCGAACAACGGTCTACTGCCCTTCTGGTATGTGATGTATACTGGCATGGTGGCAGTCTCATGGTGCTCAAACTGATGTGAAGGACCCCCCTCCTCATGCTCTGCCTCTGACACCACCGGTTGAGCGCTGAAGAAATCACGGGAGATAAAGTCCTCCCAAGCAATACCCTGCAATCCTAACTGATGGTCCACCAAAATCCGAATGAGAGCAAAATGATAGACACTGTTTAGCTGTTGTTGAGGGGTCTTACGCTGCATGAAGTTTTTCATTTTCTCAATGTTGTTGCAAATGAAAAATGGGAGGCTCATCATCCGCACCTAGGTGAAGTGCATGAGCAACCTGATGTGATATGCGTAAAGGCATGAAAACCTCCCCTCGCAACTGAAATACTTCATGATCAATCCCATGAGTGGGGCATACTCATCTCTCAAAAATCTGAATGGAAAAACTCTGGTGAGCTGGCTCAAGCAGCTGTTCTTGATGTAAGGTTCATAATGATGCCTCTCCACCTTCTTTTTCTTATGCCAATGCTCTCCAACGTTCGGTATTCCTGTTGCCACTGATATGGTCTCTGGTGTCAAGGTGAAAGTGACCCCAACCAGGATGGATTGACCTCCCTGTAAATGAAGTGCAAAAAGGCGAGCCAACTCATGATGGACTCTGACATTTGCCACCCTTTGACAAAATTCATAACATGCCAAGTGTTGGAAACAAGACATGGCGAGCGGGCATGCCTGCAGCTCAGTGAGGGTGTTTGGCTCATCTCTAAGATGTCTGCCACTCCGGTGATGTCTCCTATGGGCCCTCTCTCCTGAAGATGTGCCACTGTGGGTCCCCTCCTCATACTCTGATGAATTTTCTGATGCCATTACTGCTACTTGTATCCTGAGTTTTATGCTGCCTTCTGAATCTAATGAAACTGATAGCTGCTCTGAAAATTTGTCACCAAGGGGACAATTAAAATAGGTAGTGTTAGGAGGGGAATGATGAAAGGGAAATAGGGATTTAAAAGGAGACATTTATCAGGGATTTGGGAGTGTTTTTTTTTTGGGTATGGTATTTATGGGGTAGGGTTTGAATTTATTTTGGTAGGGTTTGGGCTTTTTAAGTCATAGGAGGAAGGGGAAAAAGGAAGATGATTATAGTGGTGTTAGGGTAATGATAAGGGGAAAAGAATGCAGGGAAAAATAGAGATAGGGATAGGGTAGGAGAATACTTTGACAACACCATTACTGTGGCAAAACTCTGGGAGCCTGATCTCTTTGTATCTTCTTTAGTTTACTAAAAAGAACTTTAGCCTTAGATCTATACTCTTTAAAATCATGGTGTTTTTCTCAAGTTTCATTCCAAGTTGAAGGTAGTTGGTCTACCTTTCAAGTTTGATAGGCATTCACAAAAATTTTATAGGAAAATTTGTGGTTTCTGGGCTTTATATGTCTGTGCGCCGCTCCAGTGGAATTTTTATACTGCGAACCGGCTTCCAGTGCACCGCGCTACCCTATGTATGTGCCGCGCGCTCAGAATTTTCACCATGAGTTGCTTGCAGGATAGGGAAAGGGGATGTAGCAGTTTTAGGTTGGTTTTCTTAGGAAAAATAGTCGAGGGGAGGTGAGAAAGATGATGGGTGAGGGGACAAGGGGAGTGGAGTGAAACCTTGGTGAAATTAATTACATTTTGCAACCCTAGCCATTGTTTTCATTGGTGATTTTCTTTTTCCATGTTTTACCTTATGCTTTCGGGTGACATTTAAACATCTCAAACACCAAATTAATGACAAAAATTGCTGGAGAGGAGGTGTCCACAGGGCCTACCTCTTGTTTTGCTAGCCTTCACCAAGATTTGAAGTGGTTTGGCAATTTTTTATGCCCTTGGCTGTGTGCGTCGCGCGCCAAGCCCAGTGCGCCGCACGCTGGGTGTGCGTCGCGCCCTTGTAAATCTCCCACTACAGGCTGGCTACGTGTGCACCGCGCCCTCCGTGTGCGCCGCGCTCCTTTGTGTATGCCTCGCGCCCTCGACCTCCAACTCCCGCTCCCTCAAACGCTCACAAGTTCGTTTTCTCTCCTTTGAAATGCTTTCTCCAAGTCTTGTAGGAGTACAATGGCTTTGATTTGGGCAAAACATGTATTTATAGCCTTGGAGGAGATGGGTTTGATTTTTTCTTCCTTGAAAACCCACTTTCAAATGTTTATGTTTTGCACTTTTTCATTGACTTTTAAAACACCTTGATCTTCATTTTTCTTTGAAATTTTGGCTCTTATGATGGGATTTTCGGCGTTTCTTTGCGGGGACTGTGTGACTGGGTGTTTGGCCATAGAAACCATGACTGCATCTGAAAAATCAACTTTTGCATTTTTGGAAAATTTCATCATAAATGACCTTGTTTGACTTTTCTTCAAAACAGAGTTTTGAAAAAGAGTCGATGTCTCTTCAGCTGATGATGAAGCTTTCTAGACCATAGCTGTATAAAGTCCCCCGGCCTGCATGGCTTGTTCTAGACATATTTTTTCACAGACCAGTTTGATGGTTTCCTAGACACAAACATAAAAATTGACTTTGTCTGTAATATGACCAGACCTTGACTATCATGAATTTCAGTGATTATGGACCAAGACCTGAACCAGCATGGGCCAGACATGAGGAAAACTGACTAGCATGACTTTCTCCGTCAGGTCATGGTATGTCCATAGCGAAATGAAACTGGAAGAGTGGAGTAGGACACCTACTCATGAAATGCATAAAGATTTTCAATCCCTGACGGAGGACTTGACCAGGGCGACTCTAACAACTGGTATACCATATGTTCCAGCTAGTTATCAATCACTAGCGGCAGCCCACTTAGAGGCTGTTTCAGCAACATGGTCTGTTCCTATTTATTCATTCGGAGTCCCATCTGGTATTTCTTATGTTGAAACTCAGCAAATTGATTTTGCATGCCAGTATCAATTTGGGTAGACCAATCTTCAAAGACCGATATATTCTTTGAACACTAGATTGCCGCCACACGGAGGGCAGTATGCTTTTTCATTGTTCCCTCCTAGGGAATAATCATATGAGAGTTTACAAAAAAATTCAGGTCAAACTGGAATTACATCCGGTGGTTGGGTACCAATACTGCCACAGCAACCAAGGGTTGTATATTCAATGCAACCGATCCAACCTATGTCGATTATTCCCACTATACCTGCTATTATGAATGTGTCGCAAGTACAAGCACTACCTATTGTGTCTCAACCTCAAGTCTCTTAGGTTGCAATGCAATAGCCTCTTGTCTCTACGGCTTAATCGCAACCTCAGGTTAGCACTTCCTTACTTGGAATGACTCAGGCTCAAACGGGTATTATCACTCCGTATCTTGGTCAATCTTCCAGTATTGGGCAACAGCAAATGGTCCAACAACCATGGCTGGTACAATACTAACAACTGCAATTCCAGCAAACCCAACCTCAGTTTGGGCTTACCCAATATCAAACCTACCGAGGACCTGAGCAACAAGGCTTTATAGGTAATGGACAGCTGCATTTTCAAAACGGTTATCAACAACCACACTATACTGGTTATGTCCAACAACCTTATCAAAGTTACCAGCATCAGATACATTATGCTGGTATGCAAAGACCTACTGCTCAGGCGATTCCATCTTATCCTGGGTATGCTTCACCTAACCTGAATCAACAGTTGCCTTTTGTAGCAACTCTAGAATTACCATATTTGAACCGGCTGACGAATGATCCAATTGCATACACCCCTTGGTGGCCAGAGATTCCTCATAAACTTCCCTCTAATATTCCTAAATTCAATGGAAATCTAGGTGAAGATCCATCAAATCACGTAATGGATTTTCATTTGTGGTGCTATCTAACACCCTTAATAATGATTCGATTAGGCTTCACCTTTTTCAGAGAACGCTCACTGGTCCGGCAACGAAATGGTATATTGAATTGCCTAGAGCTTCGTTTGACAATTTCAACGCCCTTTCCACTACTTTTCTAACCCACTTTTAGCTACCCATTAGGTACGAAACGGGAACAGAACTCCTTACCAACTTTAAACAAACCACAGCCACTCACATATCTGATCATATTCATGAGTGGCGGTGTCGTCGTCGAATGGTAAAGACGTATGTTCCCGATCAGCTATTAGCTGAGTGGTTTATTAAGTTCCTAGTGCCATCTATCACTGAGGACATGGCAAAAGGAGGAATTGTCACTAAAGAGAAAATCATTGCTCGTGCCCAATATTTAGACTTGATCTATACTCAGTCTGGCACACTCTACGACAAAATTCTTGACGCTCCTAGACTAGAATTTTCCATTCCACCCCCTCCTAAATCGAATAGGGACTCTCATGCCAGTGACGATGTGACCGATGCCTCAAGCACACAAACCAAAAAGGATCCATCTGGTAAAGCTCTTGTTGTTTCTAGTAAAAATTCAAATGACAAACCTCTTGCCTTGGAGATTAATGTTGTGTCATCTGACAAGGGCAAGAATCCAAAGCAACCAGGGGGCAAGAAGAAAAGGAAAAATAATAAGAAGAAACAGGAGAATTCAACTCCTGAAAAATCTTTTGGGAACCCTACTGGGCCAAAGAAACCTCCTCATTTTCCATGTTACATATGTAACGAGGAGCATTATACGAAATATTGTCCACATCGAGTTGAGGTTGCGAAATTTTTAAAGACTTCAAATACCTCAGCGGTGTTGACTGATCCGTTTCTGAACCCAGAAACTAATCTAGTTGTTGTCGATCATGCTTCCACATCCCAAGTGCTTATGCTATCCATCTCAAAACAACAAAATGATGCTTTGATATCGACAAGGAATAAAGATTATGGGAATCCATCGTCGTCAAACAGCTAGGCTACAGATCAACCTAGTAGTTCAACAATGACTTCGCCAGAAGTTGTTCCACCCATTATTCCTAAATGGACTATAAAGCCGCCAAAGGGAGTCGTACATAAATTGACATTTAATCCTCGTGCTCAAGCTACATAGAATTATAATATAGTGGAGGATCTCGCTCAATCGCCATCCGCTATGTCAACACTTGAGGTACTACAAAATTGCCCCTCCCAAAAGCAAGCTTTATTATCAGCAATAGGTAGGATTGATCCAGCGGATTCCAATCTTGTGGCCTTTAATCATAAAGGATATACACCTCAGTTACCAGCCCAACTCGCTTTCCTTATACAGGTAAAAGCCCTCAATAAAACTGTTCATCGAACAATCATTGATGAGGGAGCATCTACCTGTATTATGTCAATGAGTTGCTGGAAAACTCTTGGTTCACCACCCTTGTCGCGATCATCCACAACATTAAAAGCATTCGATGGAAGAACATACACTCCCTATGGGATTTTAAGTGACTTACAAGTTGAACTGGGGGGCAAGATAGTAGAGATTGAATTCGAGGTCACTGATGGAAACCTTGATTACAATATCTTACTAGGAAGGCCCTGGATTTATGCTATGGTTGTCGTTGTGTCTACATACTTTAGAAAGATTGCATTTCCCTTCCAAGGTGGAATTACAATTGTTGACCAACTAGCCTTTTTTCCTAACAGTTCACAAGCTACTGGAAGCATTCCATTGATCCATGGAAGTTCTCAATCGCTTCAAAATGTCGGAGTACGTCTCCTAAAAGACCCATCCTTAATGGGTACTTTTTCCCTCCCGCCTCCATCTGGTCTTGCGGAAGTGGCCACAATGGAAACCTATCATATGATCTCTTTTGCATCATCTAATATTAAGAAGAACTGTGACCATTTTGATAGTGTGGATCACCGAGAGGTGTTGCCCCCAAGCCCCATAGAATCTTTGTAACAATCAATTTTCTGGGCCTGGGCGGCAAACCCAAATTAGCACTTAATGAGTGTTTGGATAGATAGGTCTTTAAAGTATGGTATCTCTTCCGATCCTTGGTCTCATATACATTCTACAAACGAAGGAATCATCCAATCAATGATGATAGAAGAGATGCCATGGGAAGATTACCACCATCGTTCCCACCTTCAAGATAACAATGAAGATTATTTAAATGACCTCAATCATCCTTCAGTTTTTTATTTTTTATTAAATATTGTAAACACAGTAGATTCTGAGCAAAATCTGTCCAATATTGAAGAAGCTGTCGCCATTAATATCTCAACCAAACCTAATGTTGTAGAGAATATTCACGTTGGCAAATCTTGTTCTCCATCAGAACTGGAAATTTACTGCGCTCTCTTTCACGAATTCAGAGATGTCTTTGCATGGTCATATGAAGAAATGACAGGCATTGACTCGAGAATTGTTGAACATGAAATCAAGATGTATCCAGATGTCAAAATAGTACGACAACGGCTTCGACCTGTCCATCCGAAGAAAACCGCTGCCATTAAGGCAGAAGTTGAGAAACTTTTGCATGCTGGTTTCATTTACCCTGTTCCTCTCACTGATTGGGTATCGAATATTGTTCGTGTAATGAAAAAATAAGGAACGATTAGAGTGTGCATCGATTATAGGGATGTAAATCAAGCGTGTCCAAAGGACAACTATCCTACACCCTTTATCGACCATATTATTGATGAATGTGACGGATGTGAAATATTTTCGTTCATGGATGGATTTTCCGGATACAATCAAATCAATATCTGCCCACAGGACCAGCCGAAAAATGCATTTATATGTCCGCGTGGCTCATTCGCATATAATAAATTACCATTGAGTCTAAAGAATGTGGGGGAAACTTTTCAGAGGGCCATGAACTACGCCTTCCATGACATCAAACACATCGTTCAACTGTATCTCGATGATCTACCGACTCATTCGTGAAAGCAGACTGATCATCCACAGCATTTGAGAGCCATATTTCTACGTTGTCGACACTACAAGATACAACTCAATCCGCATAAGTGTGTGTTTTGTGTTGGTTCTGGTCGTTTGCTTGGTTTTGTAGTTTCTAAGGACGGAATTCGACTCGAACCATTTAAGGTTTAGGCAATACTTGATATGCCTCCACCTTCAAATTTGCTTCAGATTCAAAGACTCCAAGGGAAAGCTAACTTTCTAAGGAGGTTCATTCCACATTATGTTGAACTCGCTAAAGGTTATACGCGCCATTCAAAAAAAGGAATACCCTTCCACTGGGATCAGGTTACACAAGCTTCCTATGATGCTTTAAAAGATTCCTTGATAAAAGCATCATTAATGTACGCTCCAGACTATCAAAAATACTTTAACCTGTATATCGTCACTGCAGATACAACCATCGCCATGGTTTTAGTGCAAGAAGATAATGGAATAGAACATCCTATATATTATTTAAGTCACAATCTTAATGATACAGAAAGCAAGTACTCCTATGTTGAAAAGTTGGCTTTAGCAGTCGTTCAAGCAGTACAGAGATTTCGACACTATGTTCTCTTTCGCAAGACTACCATTGTGTTAGATTGCAACCCTATGACCTACATTCTGTTGCGTCTATTACTAGGGGACAAATATTCCAAATCGATAGTCATTTTGCAGGAGTTTGATCTGAAATTCACCAAATCCAAATCAAAGAAATCTCTCGTCTTTGTGGAGTTACTTTGTGACCTTCCCTCATCATCCAACGATTTAACATCCAAAGCATCAATCGTGGATGGGACTCTGTTTCTGATATCGTCAAGTGATTTGTGGTATGGGGATATACTGGTCTATCTCCAAACCCAAACTTTTAGGCCTAACACCTCTCGCTCTGAACAGTGACATACTCGATACCAAGCTAAGGACTACCTGATCGTTGATGATACACTTTACCATCGTGGTGTCGATACAGTTCTACAAAGGTTCCTCATGCATGAGGAGGTCGTAAAAGTTTTGAATGATTGTCATTCAGGTGCTTGTGGAGGGCATCTATCTGATTACACTACTGCACAAAAGATCTTACAAGCTGGTTACTTCTGGCCCACCATATTCAAGGATTACATAATTGCAGTCAGAAGTTGCCATGCTTGTCAGATTTTTGATCGCAAAACTAGATTACCACCTGCACCACTGCATCCAGTAGTTGCTGTTGGGCCATTCGCTAAATGGGGCATTGATTTCGTGACATGTAACCCCACCTCGGCCAGGGGGCATGGGTATATTATAGTCACAGTCGACTATTTTACAAAATGGGCCAAGGCGATGCCTACATTAAACAACAGTGGTGAAATGGCTGCTCTTTTCTTTTTTAACCATGTAGTTTCTAGATTTGGTGTACCACAGGCTATAGTCGCAGATCATGGGTCGCATTTTCGCAATCACATGATGATCGAATTGACTTCCAAATTAGGAAAGTCCCACGATAGTTCTACTCCATATTATCTGCAGGCTAACGGACAGGTTGAAGCAATCAACAAAGTCCTTAAGCGCATGCTGCAGAAAATGATTGGAGTCCACAAACGGAATTGGCATTTAATCATGTACTCAGCTCTATGGGCATATAGGACATCGGTGAGAAATACGACCGAATTCATGCCCTTTCAATTGGTGTATGGTCTAGAAGTTGTCTTATCAATTCAGTGCGAAATCTCATCCCTCAATCTTGCAATTGATCTGCTTCCTGAAACTTAGGACGAAGAGGCTTGTTTCTTGGAACTAATCCATCTGGATGAAACCCGTCGTGATGCTACATTGGCTAACGAAGCACATAAGAAATGCGTCAAGGCGCAATATGACAAAAATGTCAAGCCTGGTGTCTTCTTAGAAGGTGACTTGGTCTTACTTTATGATCAGGACTCTGACAAATTAGGAGCGGGTAAATTTGAACCATTATGGATGGGCCCCTACATTGTTAAATGAGTATTAACATAAGGAGCCTACGAGCTAGTTGATTATGATGGGATTCCATTGTCAAAGCCCCGAAACGGGTTGTATCTTAAATGTTACTACGCTTGATTAAGTGTAGTAAACTCATTGTACGTATGCTTTTATTGCATTTTTGAGTGTTTTATTTTAGAGTTGTCATTTCGGTTACGTAATCCACTTCGCATTTGTTGTAGATGTCAAACTTTTTGGAACCATTTGTTGGGTACGCCAACAGAGCTAGTCGTAGTACGTGGAACATATCCTCTGCAGCCTGGGCATTTTCACTCCAAGAGGCGAGTTAGTGAGTTTCAGGGGGATATGTATTGGTCGATCGACGAACAACATCGCTGAGTATAGTGCGTTGATTGAACTTCTCTCTGATGCCATTTCACGTGGCATACGCCGACTCGTTGTCAGGCTAGATTCACAACTCATCATTCTACAACTTACTAGTGTTTACTCCGTTCGGAACCCAGCTATTTATCGTATGTTCCTAAGAGTCAGGATTTTGGAAAGACATTTTGATTCCATTCGATATCAACACATTTCCAGAAACTTAAACACATTGATTGATTCATTAGAAAACTATGTGTTAAATAGGCATTTGCAGCATTTGCAAAGAAAGCATTTCACATCAACATTTGCATCAGGATTCCATAGCTTAACCAAAATATAACTCCGAAAATCAAAAATAGATAGTTGTTTATAGTTTTTACAAAATGTTTTGTGTCTAAGACAAAATCGGTCATCTAACCAAGAAACTCAAAATGAATGTAGAAAAGCATCCTAGACTAGTGATGCTGGTGATAACATGTCACCATCTGTGTTATCATGCGTAGGGGCCTAGTCCAACGACTCGGTACGCCAGTAGTATGGCGTTGTAACCTCAAAGGTAACTCATCAGTCCTGACATCTTGAATACCGAGAGTGAGGCCCTCGATCTGATCCTGCAACACTTCTAGGGTCTCCGATATGTCCAGATCCTAAAGGACAGCCCTCCCTATAGCCTCTCCTGCTGGAGTGTCATCTGTCACCCGCGGGCGTGCCACTGGTCACACTAGTCCAGTATCTGCACACACATATAAGTTTGATTAGTCTTGGTAAACTTAAAAAACACAAAAACATTATAAAATTGATAAACAAAGATGTGGTTGAATCATTTTACCTATAGCACTCCACTGCTCGCCAACTGGTAACGCCAACTCTAGGTCGCCTCGGAAATCCATCCCGATGTATGGATACTCTGCAAATACCATCTCCTGACGGTCAAACCACTTGAAAAAGGCATCAGAGAAGGAAATCTATGACTGGCCAGCATGTCTGGCCATTAGATCAACCCATCTCTACATCTATGGTTCCCTCGGTGCTGGTAATCCCAGTGAGATGTTCTGAGGCTGCATCAGTGGAATCCTCTCCAAAGAAAAATCATTCAATATGGAACTGTAGCCAAAATTCTTGGTTCTTCCATTCTTTACTTTGGAGAGTTGTTCTTTTATGACAGGAAGTACCGCCTCGCACTAGTTGAATACCTTCGGTTCCAGGCATTCCAGGGAATATTGCATATAAGATCTGTTTGCCAAGTGTAAGGTTGCGCTGCCAGCCAATCTAGCAAAGGTAAATAAAATGGTCCTCAAGGGCCAATCAATGACATCTCGGATATTGATCTTGCCATCTCTATTGGGCTGAGATCCATTCCTGCAGAACTGATGAATGTAATCTTTCACGGGTTCACCCCCACGAGCGAATCCTGAAAGTGAAAGAGGGGCACCATGCCTCGACACTCTCGTCAGAAAGTATACATCCTTGACTGTTAATGGAATAGATTTACCTCTGATCTGGAATACCTGGTTAATTGGATCCCAAGCATCGAGAAAATACTGCAACAAAATGATATGTTGCCTCATGCTGGATATGCGGAAGAACTTTAGCAAACCACAGTTTCTTAATGCAGCAACTGTGCCCTGGTCATGTAAAGCAATCATGTCCTCTTCTTCATGTTCGTGTTCATGCCATGTGACAACCATCTTGATCCAACAAAAATCTGAAATGCAAACAAAAGATGAGTTAGAATCCAAATTTGAGCAAAAACAGACAAAAATTTGATGAAAAAACACTGTGTAAAGTTGCCATTCTGTGCCCATCGCACCCTGCCCTTGAGCACGGTGAGATGCATACTGACTGGCCAGTGTACAGCTCTGTATGCATTGCACCTTTCAATGCAGACTAGGTGCGATGATTGGGGAATGAAATCTTCAAACCCCAAGGGCCCAGAAATGTGGAAAAACTTGCTCAGAATCAAGAAAAGATGGAATGAAAATGAAGAGATTAGGGTTAGCTCCTACCTGGTCCTAACAGCGTGGAGAATAGTCCACCGGATCTCTCGAAAACAACTGATGAAATTTGAGGGGGGAAACCACTCCAGAGCTCCAAAATCCCAAATTTGAAATGAAATGATGAAAATGAAAGGTAAAATTACTTTTTATATTTACTATTCACGTACTTCAAGTAAAATGTTAGTTTTAGTTCATTTTCGTACATATATATGTATTTCTAATCAATTTGATGGAGTGATTGAGCAGGTTGAAAGACCGACGAAAGAATCTAATGTGCTAAACAGTGAATTGAACATCTTTGACCACCGATCCAAGCATGGTTTTTTCGTTTCAAGAGTGTAAAAACATGAAACCCAAACCGAGCATAGTTCCCCCACAGTTCAAGCTCGTTAAAAAATAAACCCACCTTTAGTAAATAACCTTTGTGATTGCCATGCTATCAACCTTTTGAGCCTTGGTTGTGTACTCCCCATCACCTCCATTCTTTTGGCCGATCATACGCTTCCACTTAGTTGTTTACCATTTTTAGGAACAACTGCGACAAGTGGTCTTGTTAGCCAACCTCTACCCAGAAACAACCATGTTTTGAGAAGTTCCAAGCTTACCCGGAACCAGTTGCTACCCTAGACACCACTCGTTCCTCAAAATTGAGTCTCCTTTAAACCCTTTTTAGACTCGTTAAATATGAAAAGATTGTCGAGCACCGGCATTTCCAGCTCATTAAAGTGATTGGAAATGTTATCCCTTCTATATATTTTAATCTTTTTCGGACATAAGGTATTATCTCACGAAAAAGTTCGAGTGCTTGTCTTTTTTGGCTCGTTAAAGTGATCAGAAAAGTCATCCCTTTCATATTATTTTATCCTTTTTTAGACCTAGGGGATTAATTTACGAAAAAGAACTGCTGGAGTTTCCTTTTTGTCCCTTTTCAAAGTCTCTAAACATGAAAAGGACAGAGTTGTCCTTGTCATTAAACTCGTTAAAACAATAGCAACAAACTCGTCCATTCTAGACGAGACAGAGTCCCCTTTTCATCCCTTTTCAAACTCTCTAAACATGAAAATGACTGATTTATCCTTGTAGTTAAACTCGTTAAAACAATAGTGACAAAATTGTTAATTCTAGACAAGACCGAGTTCCACTGTCGCTAGACTCGTTAAAACATAGCGACAGGTTTTCCCAAAGGGCAAATTATAGAACAAGAATATGTTATCCTCCTCAAGCTTGACAAAGATAAAGAGGTACTGGTTAGCAATGACTGGGAAAAAAGGGGAAGAAAACTTGAATAAATTTATGGTAGCAAGCCGCTCTTGAACATGACACTTTCACTCCATCACCATTATTGAGTCGGTTGGGTTATTCCGTTCATTGGTCATCTCACCATTGGTCTTCCACACCATCCATCTTTGGGGTTAACACTACCAATCCATCTCAGTGTCACCGAAATGTTCAAGAGAATTCATTCAGTTGAGAAAACCACAATCTAGTTAATGCCTCATCCACTGCAATACCTTCAACCTTCATTTTTCATGGCCGCCATTCCTGAACCCTGTGTCATCAGATCGTTTTCACCTCCAGAAATCATTTGCTTCGTTTCGTGTCGTAAATGTGGGATACATCAATACCCTCCTACGATGAGTCACTTCTTGTCGACATCAACTCATTATCCAAGAAGTTGACTTAGAAACACCCCTTTCAGTACTTTGAAGCTTGCATGTCTCAATAGCAAGTTTCTCACTTCCGGCAATAGGTTGACATCAATGGCCTTCAACCGAAAGATTTTGTGTGGTGTTCGACATCGGATCATATATTCACACCACATGAATTGTACTGTAATACCTTGAGGGTCATTATCATTATCGGTGATTCCTCTCGCGCCTATTAACAGCTCACATTATTGGCTGGTAATCAGGCGATGTCTTTCCATGTTCGACTTCAGAACATCTCTTCACATGGATCGACTTGTACATCAGGCAAAGATTGAATGAGTTTGAAGACCCTGGATCTAGTTTCATCCATTTGGGCTGTGATATATTCAGGGATATAAAAACATCAAATGTACAAAGATGTTGCACAAATGGTCATCCAGACCAAGGATGATGACTCTACATCTGAAGAATCACCAGTCTACATATGCAGACGACTATCTGTTCTATGTACATGAAATGAATTTATAAAGCTGAGCTTGGGAATGCCCACCTCAGCTAGATCATGAAAATTATATTATGATGATGTATTGTATTGTATCATATACAGGTCACCTTCCAGTTCAAAACCTCGGATCCTCATGATAAAGCATTTCACCTGAAATCAAGATTTACGACTTCATGCTTTAGGGGGCAACTGTTATAGACATATTTGGGCACTTCAACCCTAATCTTATATGTCGATACACTAGGGCTTTTCAACCCCTAAAAGAGTTGTTTCATACCGTAAAAGAACATGGTCATCTGATTACATCATTCTCCAAAAGTTCCACATGAAAAACCATCCATAAATGGCCTAAACTGAACCATACTGACTGCTACACTGGCTAGGTGTGATGCATACTGATTGGTACACTACTCAGGTGCGATGCATACTGATTAGGCCTTTTGTAGGGTGCGATGGGCGAGGATGGACAAATGTCCGAGACAGTTTGCTAAGTGGATGCTCATGGGATCTTCTAGAAACTTCTCATATGACACTTGCCTCTCTGAATTCGCCCAGGGATGAGTAAGAGATCCAAGAAATCTCCAAGTGAAACCAAATGCAACAAGTGGAATGACACTAATCAAAACCCCAGAGATGACTTACACCCTTGCACACATCTATAAATGGATCCCTCATCTAAGAGATCTAGAGGTTGGAATATTGTGAATTGCAAGGAAGTGTTGATAGTTTGTATTTGAGGAAAGAGCATCGTATTGTTGGTGTGATCTTGTTATTTCATGAGGTGAAGAGGGATTGATTTTGGGAGGATGATGCTGGATCAGACAACTGGGTTGTAATTCTCCCTTCTATTTAATAGAGTTCTTCAATTTTTCTTCCATATAATTGTACAATTGTGAATGTTATCATTTGTGAATGCTATTGTATGTTCATTATATATCTGATTCTGTAATGCTTATGATATAATAGATCAAGATGCTTTGATGGTTCTTTGTTACTGTGTTTCTACAGGTACTCTCCAAGTAGGATAAGTATGGGGAGGAGTTGCAAGCTCTGTCAAGGGGGAGAGAGATCAAGCAAAGGATTAAGCGGAAGTTCCAGGTTGGTCCCATTGTCTTTCTCTTATCTATTATACATAGAAGAAATCATGAATTGCTTTAAACTATTGTTTCTAGGGTAGTTTCCAAACCTAGAGGGCTAGTCATTCGAAAAGACACTATTTTTCCCAGAAACACCCTCTGAATTTTGTCCCTAGTTGGAGGTCAGTTCTAACATGTTGGAGGTTACCTTATGTTTTTTATTCATGCCCTAGTTAGGGATTTCATCTATGATATGTTTCCTTTAAAACTCTATTCAAAAGTCTTGAAAGTTTCACTTTGATTCTTAGTGCATGGGAGAGAGGGTCGAGACCCTAAGAAGGAGACATATGAAATGTGATTTGGGCCACAAATTCTAAATGTATTGTGTAGAGTTTATATGAATATGTTGTTTATTTGGGGTCGCATCGGATGTGCTCTAGGCCTCAAATTTTGCAGGGAGGCTTGGGCACATGCATTCCAAAGAACCTTGAAAGCGTTTTTGGAACTTCCACCTAGAAGTGATTTTATTAAAATAATTAACATTTTTAATGAGTTTCCTAAGTCTAAACTTAGGAAAATTAAAATATTAATGGGTATTAATCTAATCAGGGGTGAATCTTATAGAAAAATCCACAGATCAAGCCAAAATGATCTAAGCCTTTGTTTATGATTAATCTAGGCCATTGGTTGTCCAACAGGAAGATATAAGAAGGGGCTTGAGGGTCATTTGGAAAACACACAGAAAGATTGAGAAAATCAATTTTCTGAAGTGAGAAGTTCTCAGGAGGAAAAATCAATAAAGGAGATCCCTTGCAGTTGAAGGACAGGGATAAAAACTTTTGGAGAGAGAGATTCTCAGTCGAAGAAACAACAACATAGAGAGGCAATAAGTGATCTAAAAGCCTTGACGTAGGGCTAGAAGGGCCATGTAGAAGTGACATAGAGGGAGAGAGAGAAAGTCGAAAGTCAGAGAAGAGGATCAGTTTCAGCAGTCGAAAGCCAGGGTGTGAGACTAGGAGGCTAAGAGCAGTGAATATGGGCTACTGATTGATTCCTCGACTGGGTGATGCAGTGCCTAAGAGGGTTGACGCTGCGACAACGTAGAGGCAGCACAGTGATAACACAGAGCCTATCAGGGGCACTTCATCCAACATCCGGAACAACTAGGACTTTTTCTCAATGGTTGTGTGAGGTAAACTCACAAAGCTTCTGCCAATATTTCTCTCTGTAACTGAATAACCATGTTAGGTATTCAGTGATGTATTCAAAATTTTCTACTGCTTAATAATAATAAACCCTTAGATCTGCTACACCGGTTTTCCCGCATTGGGTTTTTCCAAGGACATTTGTCCAAAAATAATGGTGTTTATTGTGTTTTATTTTCTTTCTTGCTCAGTCTCTTGTTTCAGCATATAATTTAATTAAGTGAAGGTTGCAATGTATGTATTACGATATTTATCGTAGGAAACTGCAAGTAATTTGTTTAAAGGAATTTAACAAATAGGAGTAATATCATCAGTTGTTGCAGTAGGGATTGCAGATGAGGAATTTTTACATATGTTTGTCTTGAAGTGGGTCATAACCAACCTCTAAATATGTACATAAGTGCGAGCTAATGAGCAGAGTGTGGTGCTAATACAGTGAAGGAAGAAGGGATCAGTGCATAACATATTTATTGGAGAAAAGTGCTGGTTGGAAGATCTATTCATAGGTGTTGAACAACAGTTCATTTGGTGCCCAAGAACAATGATGTTGGAGGCGTAAAATAATTATTAGGAGGTTGTGAATTAGTTTCCCTAGTTTATTCATATTATTAGGAGTTAAGGGGTTGTGTGTAGGTTTCCAAGTGAGCCCTAAGTTCAGTAATAGAAAAGGAGTCTTATCATTGTGTGAGGGATGGTTGTTTGTGCCCTAGTACATAGACTTTATGTGTAGTAAATAAATTATAAGAGAGTTTATGAAGCCCTAAGTTCTGTCATCCTAGAAGCATCAAGGAGACAATTAGTGGGTAGAAGTTGAAGACCCTAAGAGTAGTGATATTGGAGCAACCTTGTATTTTCTAAAGGGCAGTTTTGTTTGGAGGCCTATGATCAATCATTTTAGGAGAAAATAGAAGGTTGATAGAGGCAAATTGTTAAGTTGAAGATGCAAGAAATTCTAGAGCAACAAAACTACTTGTGAGCAACAGAAGAGGTGTTAAAGGACCTACCAGGTGTTCAAGGTACGTGGACCGAAAGGCTTGAGTCGATATCTCCTTCAACGAGTAATTCAAGTGTATCTTGTTCAATGGTATATTGGTTATCATACATTGTTGATCTCAAGCACCAGTTGTTCTTGTATCAGGGCTAATTTTAAGGGCCATTATCCTTGGTACGAGAGCCCTATGTTTGTTGTATTAATGTTTGTAATATAACAAATTTTGGGTTGAAAATTTGTCTTGTGTACTACATTGATTCATTACTACACATTTTCCATTGCGAAAAGTGCTTGTGTTGTGGCATTTTAGTGTGTTTGTGATCATGTTTTAGAAATAGACCTGATTCTGAAGTGCTAAGGAAAATTCAACAACCCTTTCTCTCAAATGTGGTGATAACAATAATCTTTGGAAACTAATAAAATTCCATAGGTCTTAGCACTTTTGTGTCTAAGATTAAATCCTTAAATTCAGCTCCAATTTGTTGTTTGGAGGTTTGGAGGTTTGGAGGTACTTTTCCTAACCAAACCTACCAAACCTTTAACTTCTTGTTGGATGTGTTGTTGTATATCTTGGTTGAAATGTTGTTGGGTCTGCCTTGTAACCCTTTCCATAGGTACTTATGCATTAAGAATGAGGCATGGGTTTCTTTTTAGGTGAAGCCTTAGCTTTCTATTTGTTCATTGCACATGATGACTACATTTTGGGATCTCGATTGTCCCCTTATATACAATGCCTAAAGGCCACAATTGAGGACATGAGAATAGAAATATAGCCACCCAAATTGTTAAGTATCTCATCACCTGCAAAATCGAGACATGGTCTTAGGAATCCATTTCCAAACTACAAAAGGGGATAAATACTAAATAGTTAGCACTCAGTCATGAAGCAAGAGAAATAGATAAAAATATAAGATAAACCATTGCACCCTAGAAACCCAAAACCAAAACTTTGGAATAATAAAAAACCTATAAAAAATAGACAACCTAAAAAAATTACCTTGCAAAAAATGACAGGGAGTACACTAAAGAATTAACTACTACAGAGACCACTAGCCAAGTCAAGCCAAAATGAAAGCAAGCAGAAGTCAAGTAAATGTCGTACAAAACTAGAGAAGTAGAGAAGGGGATAACCCATCCTTATAAGCCAAAATCAAGTCATAAGAGGGTTGGGCCTTATAAAAGTGGCGTGCACAATTAACCAACTACAACGCATATGGTTTAAAAACACCCACACCGCCCACATCCATTATCTCCCACTCCCACAATAAACTAAAATTAATCTTATCCCTTGAGCTCTTAATACTAAAGTAATCATAAGTTCATTCCATTAAAGCTCTTATACTCATTTCCACGTCATTGTTCACTTGGAGCATAACAACAATCATCATCCCATGAACTACCATAACTACAACCCTCAAGGAGAGGTACAAGGGCAAGAGGTAGATTTCAAGCTTCTTCCAAGTTCCCTCCACATGGTGGAAGCATCTATGGTCACTATTTTCACCGAAATCAAGGGATAAAAATTCATCTTTTACATTTCTTAAGTGTTCTTCGCTATCAGTGCTTTTGAAAATATTTTCTATCATTGCTTTCAAATTTTGTTTCCATTGGCTAACTCTAAGTGTTATATCCCTATAATACTACTGTAGTCCCCATATTATTATTGTTGTGCCCCATAGAAACCCACCGTTGTTATTATTGAGCCCTTACATTATTATTTTTATATAGGCTCTAATTATATTTTGACCATTTAGACTCCTATATATTTTTTTCCAAAGAAAAAATCGAACTTTCTATTAAGGCAATAAAAAGTTACATAGTATATGCACTGAAGCATTCGATATGTTGTATGTTCATCACAAAACATAGAGTGTAAAGCTGGGTTGGTAAGAAAAAAAACAATACTTCTCCCAGCCCAATGTATGCAAAAAAAGTGTTGATTTAAGTTCCTATGCCTCCTCATATGTGAGAAAAATAACCCAAACAAGAACCGAATCAGTTACTGTCATGTTGCAAAAATTTTAAAAACATAAAAAAGCGTTGGGATTTTAATTGTTTCTTTAAAAATTCATATTTACATCTCGATCAAAATCTAAGTATAGTTTCATACTGAGGACCATAAAAAAACAAAAAGAAACTGGAAATAGAGCTTCAAAGCATAAATTGTGGCTGATTCGACGCACAGATCATATCTAGGTTTGTTTCTTTTATGCTCCAGACGTCCACAACTTGTTGTAAACCCTCCTTAGATAGGAGGTTTGCAACAATGTTTCATTCCCTATAAATATGGCACATAGTAATAGAATTAAAATGTTGTTTCAAATTTAACACTTCTTCTAACAAGGGACTCAACATATAGTTTTGAAATCTGAATTCTCCATTAAACCATTTGATAACATTCTAAGAGTCGCCGAAAATCTGAACTGATCTCAAACCTAGGTGTATAAGTCAGCATAGTAAAATTTTTAAGGTTTGGAGTTCAGCATAATTGTTGGTTCCTGCTCTGAGGCCCACCGAGGCTTTTAAGTTTTTTTGTGCATTTGTATGGATGACTATTCCTACCCCACATATATTCCGATGATCAGAGGCACCATCAAAATATGCCTAAGGTATATCTCCCCTGATTCGTTCCTTCCTAATCCCCCTCTCTTTTATTTTTGGATTTGGTAATGGGACGCTCTCATAAGTTGAAGCTTATTCAATCGCAATGTGCTCATGTGATGGTTCTAAGTCCTTGAATATACTCCATGTTCCAGGCCAGCCAAGTGCCCCATGATATTATTAAAGTTAAATTTTCAAATTTTCCTCCTAAGTGTCATTCCACCATTTTTGACACACTTCTCTAATAATTTCTCCACCCCACCTTTGGGATTTCTCTGTCAACCTTAAAGTCTCGTCCCATATTGTTTTGTTGAAATGAAACTTTAGGAACAAATGTTGCACCGACTCCTCTTCTTTCTTACGCAACGAGCACTAGCCCGGTCCCATCTTATTTATTTTCTGAATATTATCCCATGTTGGTACTTTATTCCTTAAACGCACCAAAAGAACAATCTTGCTTTAGCTGGCCATTTTAATTTCCAGATGGATTTACACCACCACTCCAGCTTGACCCATACTTTGGTGAGTATCTTCCTATGGGTGCATGAACCCATCTCAGTGAGTCTGTTTGATTTCCTAGGTGTACATTCAATCTCTAAAGTTCCTTGATAAAATTCTACCATTCCTCAAACCATTGGGACTCCAGATGCAGAACCCCCCCTGTAAGTCAGGCTTGGTGCGAAATTGTAATTGTCCTACCTTCTCTATTTGGCACAAGTTATTAACCCCTCTCGATTTTAAATGGCCAATGATCTCCCCAAATAGGGCATATCCTTCATTGCATCCCACCCATGGATCTTGTCCCACCCTTATTTTCTCTCCATTCCCAACATTTCATGAGAGCCCTTGTTCAATGATCTTGATTGAATCCAGTGTTTCTTTCCACACAACAAAGGCTTGGGGGTATCTCTTATCCAACTTTCTGAGCCACTCATCCATTGGGATTGGATCAATATATTTCCTTTTGACCACCGACATCCATATATTTTCCATCGATATAAGCCTCCATCACCATTTTGCTGCTAAAGATGGGGCGAAAGCTAAAAGGTCTTTTATACCCCACCCCCCCCCCCCCAATTCCTTCAGTCTTGCCACTTTCTCCCAAGCCACCCATGGGAGAAATGAGTCCTCTTTTGAACCAGCCCACAAGAATCTGCTGCAGACTTTCCTTACCCTCGCAATAATTCCTTTAGGAACCCATGTTAAGGCAGTCCAATATACTGGGATCGCCATAATCATTAACTTAATCAATACCAACCTTCCCACTCTCGACAACCATTTTGTAGATCCAGTGTTTTACCTTGTTCTCAATTTTCGCCACTAACCAATATCAATCCTATATCCTATAAGTATCTGGCTTTAAATGGAACCCCAGATATTTGAAGTTGTTCATCATCCTCTTTGCGTCAAAGTGAAGGTCCTCTGATATCCTTTTAATCTCGGCCCTTGAGAAACCTTCAAGTATCAAAGAGCATTTTTGTATATTAATGCACATTCCAGTGGCTTTTAGAAACAGATCAAGGATTGTTTTTAATTGACGGGTTTCACTCCTACTTCCATCACTAAAGAGAAGTATGTCATAAACAAACAACAAGTGAGATATATGAAGTTTAACAACCACTTCAATGCCTTGTATATTGCCTCTTCTCCTTGCTTCTAATATAATTTGACTAAGTCCCTCTACTGCTAGGAAAAAGAGTAGGGGAGAGAGGGGGCATCCTTGATGAGGGCCCCTCTGGATTTGAAAAAAATATGTGGTTGCCCAATTGATCAGGACTTCAAAGCTGATGTTTATCATACATCCCATCACCCAATTTATGAATCCAATGTTAAACCCTAGGTTAGTCAGTAGAATTATAATGTAAAGCCATCTAATTCAATCTTATGATTTGGAGAGATCGATTTTAACAATTGCTCCTTTTCTCTAAATCTTTTTGATGCTATGTAAGGTCTCCTGTGCTACCCCCACTACTTCATGGATCCGACTACCATCCAGAAACCCAAATTTATGTTTTGATATGTTCCTTGAGAGAATAGGTTTCAATCTGAATGTTATTACTTTTGCAATAATTTTATAAATACAATTACATAGGGATATAGGTATGAAGTCCTCAAAAGACAAATGATCCTACGTCTTAGGAATTAAGGCCAAAAAGGTAGCATTGAAAGGTTCATATATCGTTCCTTTTACCCAAGATTCCTTGACCACCCCTGTAAGTTCATCCCAAATGGACTCAAAGAAATGTTGAAAGAACTCCACAGTCCATCCATCAGGGCCTAGGCTCCTATCCTTCCGCATTGACCTTAAGATCCCTTCAACCTCCCCTTTAGTCACTACCCCCATGATAACATCGTTCTCCTCCTCCTCTATATACCTTGGGAAGTTTTGTGCAATCCTAATCACCTCAACGATTGACACCTTAGTTGGGGCTTTAAAGAGGTTTTTGAAATGGTTCCTCCCAAGGAGGGACATATCCCCAAAAGACTTAGCCAGAATAATTTCCTCTGATTTTAGACCCCAGATAATGTTTATATTTTTCTAGCCTTCGGAAAAATTTTGGAAGAATTTTGAGTTTTCATCCCTGAGTGACAACCAAATACCTCTACTTTTTAGTCTCCACTGCTCTTCCCCATCTATGAGAATTTTCCTTCGATTAATTTCCAGCTGCTTTTTCCTATCCCTCTTCTTTACTGACTCATATCCATCTGCTTTTGGGCTCTCCAGCAATTCTAAATCCTCTCCTATCTTTTTTAGATCAACTTATTCTTTGTCTTTCTTAATTTTAGCCCATTCAATGGTTTCCTTTTTCATATGTTTCAGATTCTCCATGAACAAATAAGCTTTGTCCCTACCCTGATCATCAGCCCTTGTCCTCCAAGTGGTTTTGAATAGATTATTGAAAGATGCATCCTTGAGTCATGACAGATTGAACATGAATGGGGCACCAAGATTTTTATTTGGTCCTTTCATCTTTAGCAATATGGGGAGATGGTATGAGTCTCCTCCTTCCCCCACCCAATGTCTAAAGACCGGAATTCTAGACACCACTTCTTATCTTAGAAGGAAGCGATCCAGCCTCTTTTCCACCCTAGCTCCCCCTATTCTCCTATTTCTCCAAGTTGGCCTGGACTTAATCAGGTTGATGTCTATAAGTGTCCTGGAGTTGATCTTGTTCATGAAGAAGTCTATCAGAGGGTCAACATGAGTTGAAGGTACCCAGGTTTCCGAGAGACCCAGTGAGAAATTTAGGTCCCCACCTAACACCAGGTTCAGGTTCTCCATAAATGATTTAGAAAAAAGTTTATTCCAGAAAAGGGCCTTGTCTTGACAGGGCCCACATATATTTAGAATTAATAATTTTGTGCATAGCTCCAACAAGTAAACTTCTACTCCAAAAGCTTGATCCAGTCCCCAATTGTTTAGGACCTTCAGTCTTCCTTCTTTAACTCCCGTTTAACCCCTTGTATCTTCCTTTTACATCCAAAGATTGAAAGGTCCAACCTGGTAACATTGTTTTTAAACCCCCTCCTCTCCAGATCCTAGGGTTTCTTGCAACATTAACACATCAAGATCATAGGTTTTTATTAATGCCTTTAAGGCTAGTTTTTTGGTGGCACTAGCAAACCCTCTACAATTAAAGGACATTATAATCATTTAATATCAAGGGAGGGGTTTTGTGTTGCTCTAAGCACCCCTGAAAGAGATAATTGTTTCCCATCAACAATATTGATTTTTCTCTTAGCTAAGCCTTTGATATGTTTGACTTCCTTCCTTTGGATTTTCGATGGCCAACTAAAATTGGGTGGACCCCCAACCCCCCCACAACTTCCCATGGAAAAATTTCCTTTTCTTGGGGCTTGAGGTTATAGTGAGACTTCTTTATAGGAACACATGAAAGACTAAGAGTCTCAAGGCTCGACACTAGAGTATGGTTCAGTTAAATCTCAAGGATAGAAGTGATAATGATATCAAGTGCTTCATTTACAAAATCAACGTGAAGATTTTCTGAGTTCAACAGCCTGGAAGGATCAGGCCTTGATAATATATACAACAAGGATGAATTAAAAGAAGGGATAGGTTCCAGATCCGTACCCTCCAGCTGATTCACAGAAACCACTTCAGCACCTTCGACTTTCTCTGCCCAAGTCGTCTCCCCCTAAAGCTCTTGCTCATGAACAAGTCTCTCCTCTATCTGCATATCTTCTGATTCATTGAATTCCATCTGCATCTTGTCCTCTTCTTTCCTATCCCCCTTCTCCTCTGGGTTCCTTCCCCTTCTCCTCCTCCAAATGTCTTTATGTCATTCCCACCTCGCTTCTATGCCTTCTTCTTCTTCTTAAACCCAGAGGGCATTCTATGGCAAAATGACCATATTTGTGGCATCGATGACAACGGAAAGGCAGTTGTTCATAATCGATCATCTTAGTATAGGTGAAATCCTTATATTTGAGGTGGATTTCCTCTGCCAACCCTTCCCTTGGGTTTAAACTTACCAATATTGTTGGTAATCCTTTATCCTTGGTATGAAAGAAAGACATGTAAGCTTCCAAGAACCGTCCCAACGTATTCCCAACTGCTTTGAAGGCCGACTCCATCCAGAAGTGTGGAGGTAAACCCAGAAGCCTCCCGGAATCTCATCCACCTTCTCTCTGTGAGCATCAAATAAAGGATTCCATCTTTTAAATAATATTGGTCTTTTCCCAAATCTCCAATTCCTTTCCAATACCCATTCAAGGATTTCACCCTTGGTGAATTTAATCATGAACCATCCCTTGGCTAGAGTTGATACTTCAAAATATTGGTCTGGTGCCTCCTTTCAAGTCTTAGCAGTCCATTCCTTAATGTAATTTGCTGAATATTTTTTACCTTTGGCCCTCCTGACCAACTTAACTTATGCCACCTCCATTGCTTCATCGATCTGTAGATCAACTCCTATAACCAGATTTGGGGTAATCTCTTTTTTCTTTATCAACTTATTTTTCTTTCGCTTCTCCCCTGTATTCCTATGCCTCCCCCCTTCCCTAGTCCCTGGTAAGTTCTTCTCCGCATTAGCATCTACTATCGGGAGCGGCTATAAATGCCGCTCCACCCAGTTTTTTTGTGGCCATGTAATAGTCCTTCCCCCGTTTGACCCTCCTCTCCCATAGGGTGAGGTATCTCCCCAGCTTCTGGATATTGTTCTGCCTGTGTAAACCCTTCCTGCTCTGCCAAATGGGGAGAAACAAAATCTCCTCCTTGCTGCTCATAGTTTTCCCCCACCCTGACCTCTAAGAGTTTCCAAAAGCTACCCAAACTTGTTGAAAATAGCAACAAGAAATGCTAAAAATAGCATTGTTATAAATAGCAATTTGGGTACTAGTTTTGGACATAACAACAAGGAATAAAAAATGGAAGTGATAAAAATAACATTGCTATAAATAGCATTTTGGTATGGATTCCAATTTTAGTTAGTCCCTAAACTAAAATTGAGAAGTAAAATTCGAATTTGATCTTAGCAGTTGTTTGTAAAATAATTAATTAATTCATCTTGAGTTAATTAGTTGTACGAAATCAAACATGAAGTTTATGTGAAGACATGCAACAGTTTCTCCATTGATTGAGGAGTTTATCCCTTAGTTAAGGAGATCGGGATGAGTCGTACTTTGAGTTGTAATTAGTTAGCTCAGTTATCCAAGTTAAGTCCAGTTAGATTAGTTCCAATAGTTTGTGGAATTAATTGTGAGTTCAATTAGTTAATGCTTGCATGCATGTAACTACTGCTCTCCAGATAACTGAATATTCTCTCATAAATAACTCATGCATGTCAGTTCAGTTAGAGACCCAGTTGAGATCAGAGGAAGGGACAATGTACTATCAGTTGGAGGATTTTTCCTATATAGGAAACTCATCCATGCAGAAGGAATTATCTCCTTCAGGATTACACAGTTCTTTTTGAGTTTAGTGAGCAGTGTGAGGTGGGATTTCACATAGGGGGCACCATTGGACCCCAGGAAAAACTGCGCAAGGAAATAGGAGGCTTGGAGGGCGGAGGAGAAGGTTTGTGAGAAGCCTTTGGCTGTCTATGAGCAACAGAGGGATTGTACTGAGAGATGGATAACTTGTGAGCTAAAGCTTTGTGTAATCCGAACATATTTCCACTTGTATGATAATACATAGATCGGGGTTTTTTAGCTGAGGCTTTCCCCAGAGTAATCTTTTGTGTTCATGTGTGATTGCTTTCTCATTCTCTGTTATATGTGTTCTATTTGATCTTGCTCATAATCGATTAAGCTTCTTGTTGATCTACAATGGGAATTTCTACATGGTATTAGAGAAAAGGTGATAAAAGGAGAGAACAATATACAAGAAGGGAGAAGTTCGAAGTTTGAGTTTCCTGAATATAGAAATTGAGTTCTTATCACATCTCATTTTCACCAATGACATTCAATGGTTTAAGACTCGAGTATGCCCTTGATGGCAGCTCGAATTATATAGCCCGGAAGGATCGCATGGAAGCAGTGTTAGAGGATAACGGTCTAAAGGACTTCATTGATCAAGAAATCCCCCAGCCCGTAGCGGCTAATGCTACAGAATTGGTGGAATGGAAGAAATGTGTGGCTAGAGCAAGGAGAATCCTTCTGGAGGGAGTTTGAGACCACATAGTCTCGAGTCTCCATGGGAAGGAGACACTGTCAATGTGGAAAACATTGAAAGATCTATATCAGAACAACAACAATCAGAGGAAGTTGGTGCTGAAAGACAAGCTTCGGAAAATCAAGTGTGAAAAGGGCGACATGATCTCTACATATCTGAACAAGCTCACCACCTGCAGGGATGAGCTTGGAAGTGTAGGGATCACGACAGACGATGACGACATGATGAGTCTTGCGCTTCTCGATCTTCCTAAGAGCTGGCATAGCTACTAAGATTCGTTAAATGGAAGAGAGAAATTGCCAGATTGGGAACGACATTGGTCGGATCTGATACAGGAGGAGATAAGAAGAAGCACCGGAGATGGTTCTTCATCCAAGGAGGATGAAGAAAATTGTGCCTTAGCGAGTAAGGCGAAGAAAGGGAAGGAGAAGGATTATCATCCCAAATTGAGTACTTCCCATGGCGGGAAGAAGTTTGACAAATTGAAAGTTCGATGCTTTCATTGTCATGAGGTGGACCATTTTGCTACAAATTGTCCACTAAAGAAATCCAAGGAAGGATTCGAAGGTGAGGCATTGGCCTCACAGTTCGAGTTGGATTTCACCCTCTTCGCATGCATGGTTTCATCCATGGTGGGATGTGGTTGGTTTCTTGACAGTGGAGATTCTTTCCACATGACCGACGACAAGAGTTTGTTCATTACCTTGGAGGAGAAAGATCTCTAGATACTCATAGCAATGGGTATAGATGAAAATTATAGTGTCTCAGGTGTAGGCACAGTTGTTTTTCAGAGGGAGCATGGAGCTCGCATTACCTTGACCAATGTCAAGTATGTACCAGGACTGAGGAAAAATTTGGTGTTGATTGCAATGCTGGAAGACAAAGGCTATGATGTAGTCTTCAGTAAGGGAAAGGTTTTCCTTCGACACGTCACCACTAGACAGGTGAAGCAGATCGATTCATCAGTCAAGAACCTGTATGCTCTTGAGGTTCAAGATGCATGCAAAGCCTTGAGGAGCAAGGTGACTGAAGGAGACATGGTGGTTAAGAGGGAAAGTACATTACCTCTCAACATGTAGCGCTAGAAGAAGTCTCAGACAATTGTGGAGGAGCCACAATTGGTGAAGCAACTTCAGGAGGTTGTGGAGCATCCACAACTGGAGAAGCCGAGAGGAGATTGAGTGGAGTCATTCACTCATGCAGAGACCTCCAGTAGGGGGAAATTTCAAGCCAAGTGGGCAGAGGGATCACATGCATCCATATCTCCAGGTTGGAGGTGGGGCGATGTGGAGTGACAGTCCCAAGAAGGCTGGAATAGGGGTAGGATCAATGAGGTACCCAACCTCTTTGATTAGACCTTGCTATGGGAGCCCTGACGAGGAGTAGCATGACTAGATAAGTGGGTAGAGATAGATGCGGATGGAGCGGCAGAGATAGCTACAGTGCAGGAATCCCAAGATAGTGCAAAGCTAACAGGCTACAACAATGTGAGAGGCACAGGAGTGTTGCACCAGTGTAGGATGGCACAGAGAGGTGTGCAACAATGCGAGATGCATGGAGTGTTGCAGCAACTCAGAGGTTAGAGAGGGAGCACTTGTCAGTGGCAGAGGGAGATTCAGCATTAGAGGATGTTTCTAGCCCAACAGGGAGGTCAGTTAGGAGATTTTTTTTGTTTCTAGAGTTGCTAGAGCAACAACACTTGGGAGAAGTGTTGCATGCAGAACATTCCAAAGGTTCAGGATCGGGTTCGAGTTGAATGCCTTTCATTTTTGAGAGGGAGTGTTGAAAATAGCAACAAGAAATGCTAAAAATAACATTGCTATAAATAGCAGGTTAGGTACCAGTGTTGGACATAGCAACAAGGAATGAAAAATGGAAGTGCTAAAAATAGCATTGCTATAAATCGCATTTCGAGATGGATTCCAATTTTAGTTAGTCCTTGAACTAAAATTGAGAAGTAAAATTCTAATTTGATCTTAACAGTTATTTGTAAAACAATTAATTAATTCATATTGAGTTAATTAGTTGTAGGAAATCAAACATGAAGTCTATGTGAAGATATGCAACAGTTTCTCCATTAGTTGAGGAATTTATCCCTTAGTTAAGGAGATCAGGATGAGTTGTACTTTGATTTGTAATTAGTTAGCTCGGTTATCTGAGTTAAGTCTAGTTAGATTAGTTCCAACAGTTTGTGAAATTAATTATGAGTTCAGTTAGTTAATGCTTACATGCATGTAACTGCTGCTCTCCAGATAACTGAATATTCTCTCATAAATAACTCATGCATGTCCGTTCAGTCAGAGACCCAGTTGAGATCAGAGGAAGGGACAGTGTACTATCAGTTGGAGGATTTTTCCTATATAGGAAACTAATCCATGCAGAAGGAATTATCTCCTTCAGGATTGCGCAGTTCTTTCTGAGTTTAGTGAGCAGTGTGAGGTGGGATTTCACACAGGTGGCACCATTGGACCCCAGGAAAAACTGTGCAAGGAAATAGGAGGCTTGGAGGGCAGAGGAGAAGGTTTGTGAGAAGCCTTTGACTGTCTATGAGAAGCAGAGGGATTGTACTGAGAGATGGATAGCTTCTGAGCTAAAGCTTTGTGTAATCTGGACATATTTTCACTTGTATGATAATACAAAGATCGGGGTTTTTTAGCTGAGGCTTTTCCCAGAGTATTCTTCTGTGTTCATGTGTGATTGCTTTCTCATTCTCTGTTATATGTGTTCTATTTGATCTTGCTCATAATCGATTAAGCTTCCGCAAGTTTGTTTGTAGAATTAGATCAAGTATTTTGCTTTAGTATATTGCATAATCTGTTGATCTACAGTGGTAATTTCTACAAAACCCTCCAACCATCCATTTTCCCCAAGAAACTCTAAGAAATGAATTCCTTCTTGGCAGAAAACCTCCCCATTTCACAAATGCAGAGGACTCCTGCATGCAATGGAGTCGTTTCCCCCTTATGGCTTCCGACGACCCCAAATATTCCACCAAAAAGGATTTCAACCCATCCTGTTCCTTGATCCCACAGCTAGTGACTATATCTTCTAGCCCACTCGAAAAGAAAACATGTTCTTAGAGAAAACCAGATGACATATTACTTACTTGGTTCCTGCTCACTTCTACTGTTGTGCAGCCTATCAAAGAACATAAATCTTCCTATCCCCCCTCTGGCTCCATGACTTTTCCCTAGCTCTCATGTTTTGTCATGCATAAGCTTTCCTCCAAAAGCCATAAAGCTCTTCCCTGTCTCTATCCCACCCTCGAGCCTCGCCTCTTCCCACCTGGTAGTCCAGTTGGATGAATATATTTCTCTATATTCTGCTCCATGAATTCCAATCCCCACATCGACATAATGTCACTAGGTTTGGGATCAAGATCAATAGAGTCTCTTTGGTTGACCATGGTTTCTCCCCTTGTTTGTTGTTTGGATTCTCCCCGGAAAATGGTAAGTGTTTTCTCCTTCTGCAGGTGCATGCAATTACTTATTGTTGACATTACAGAGCAAAAAAAACAGTAAAATAAACTAGCTTCCATCTTCCTTTCTCCCTATACCCCCATTTACCATCATCATCATTCCCAATGCGGTCAGACTTGGTGACAACTACCGGCCAACTGCCCTCCATGTTTTGATAGCTACCTCCAGGCATTGCGATCAGCATAGCGTGCGGCCTCACCTCTGTTGTCATTCCCCTGCATCAAATCAAATCCTAGAGCCATTGTTAGGGTTTTGAAGCTCCTTCCCCTTCCTCTTGATGCATGTTTCTAATACTCTTAGACTCCTATATATACTAAGGAGGTTTTGTCATTTGAATCATCAAGGAATTGTTCATTTATGTGATGTAAAGGGAGGTTTCCCCCTTGAAGTGGCTTATTATCTAGTCGTTGATCTATTTTTTCTTATGTTTATGTGCTATCTTGATCTGGTAACATAACATTTGGTATCAGAGCTCTTGATTCTAGGGTTTCGTTGCTTCAAACGAGTCAATGTGGAGTTTTTGCTATATATATATATATATATATATATATATATATATATATATATATATATATATATATATATATATATATTAATTTATTTATTTTTTTTGTGAAGCTTCAAACCATGAAATTGCTACCAAGTAGAGATGAAATCTTGATGAACATATGGTTACAATTTCATACCTTTGTTTGCATGTTTTTGGAGATATGGTCCAAGGAAGTTAGGGTTTTTGTATACTCTAAAATTCAGTCTCACACAAATATCCTGGGAAAAATCGTAATAACATTCTCCTTGAGCATCAGATTTGAATTTTGTAAAATTTTACTGAAATCACATGGACTGTAACCTTCTGGGTACAATTTTCAGGGCTGAACGTTGAAACAATGACACATGGCATCTCGTACAACTTCGCTCTACTGAACCAGTCCATAATCAAGTCATCGTGGGAGATTTGAAAATTCAATCTCATTCTAACTTGTGGCATTGGAAAGAAGACATAGAGAGCTACATAAAGACTCAATTTCAAAGCTTAAAAGGCCAAAATCACAGAGATCCAACATTTTCAAGGTCATCTAGTTCGAAAAGCTCAAAATCAAGCTCTTAAAAGGTGTGTATTTTTAATTTTTCATAACTTTTGTTTGAAAATCAGTTTGAAGTGATTCAAAGGGAATAATGAATCATAAATATCATTAATTGGTTCCAAAACTCCTCCTAAACAAAAAAATTCTACACCCATTAAGCCCTAAGAAATCTCTACTATGATGCATGAAGAACAAGAAGAAATGCAACATGATATATCAAAATTACAAGACCAACTGCAACAAAGAGCAACCAAAGATAAACTAAAAGTGGTGATGAGTGGTTTTAAAGTAGAGATAAAAGGGGACATGGAAGGTTTATAAGAAAAAATAAAAAGGGACATGGAAGGTTTATAAGAAAAAATAAAAAGGGACATGGAAGGCTTGATGGATGGCTTAAAAGTAGAAATGGAAGGTTTGAAGGAAGGTTTGACAAAGTTGCTACAAGAAATGTGTCCTAGTGGTGACAAGGTATTCCATGAAACTCATGATGAGAACAAAAGGAACGTGAATCATGTTTTTAGAGACTCTAACTTTGGGTTGAAGACCAACCATATTTTAAAGATCGATATGAGGAAGTTTGATGGCAAGGATCCAGTAACATGGATACTAAAGATGTAGTAGTTCTTTGATCTACACCATGTGCAACACATAGAAAATGTACACATTGCATCTTTATATTTAGAACCCAATCAATTTGTGTGGTATAGATGGGTTTTTTTTCTCGTAAATCACTTGTCACTTGGAAAATTTTTATGGAGGAATTTATTTCACATTATGAGGATACAAAGAGAAATACCTTCTTTAGCCAATTGATAAATCTCAAACCAAAGGGTTCAGTTGCAGAACACATTGAGGACTTCCAAAGAGTGAATATCAAGGTAATTAATATTCCATAGGAGCATCTGATTGATGTCTTCATAGGGACTTTAAAGGATAACATCCAACATGAGGTTCACCTTTGGGAACCTAATTCATTGGAAAATGCATTCAGGGTGGCAAGAAAAGTTGAAAGCAAAATTATGGCAACAAGGAGGTCTGCGACTCACAACTATAATTTCCACTCCCATCCGACAACCTACAAGGTTGACACCACAACAACTAGAGGAAAAAAGAGAAAAATGGTTTTTTTATAGTTATAATAGAAAATACACTAACGGTCATATGTATGTTGAGAAGAAATTATTTTACATAGATTGTGAAGAGGGAAGAAAGGGAGCAAAAAACATCAAAAGCAGAAGATATGCACTAGGAACCAACCCCATGGGTTGAAAAATAATAAACGAATCCAACCATATCTTGTAATGCATTGGCAGGAAATACCACTCCTCAAACTCTCAAGATATAAGGATATATCAAGAAGAAAAAGGTAATAGTGTTGATTGATTCAGGTAGTACCCATAATTTTATTCATTGTAAGATAGCCAAGGATTTGATTTGCTTTCTATATCCAACACTAGAGTGTTAAGTGATGGTTGCAAATGGAGGAACTATAAATTACTTAGGAAAGTGCCATAATATCAATCTAACCATGGGGGAATACGTATTGAATAGTCCAATGATTTCCATTCCAATGGGTGGTGTTGATGTTGTATTAAGAGTCCAATGGTTACAATCTTGGGGGACGATATCTTCTAATTTTAAATAGATTTTCTTCATTTTTTTTTTGGAAGGAAAGAAAATTGAATTAAGGGGTATCACATGGAAACCTAGGAAGATAATAAACTCTAATGTCATGACAAAGCTTTTGAAGAAGGAACAATGTGAGGTAATTGCATAATTATGCTCACTAAATGTTTAAACATCTAAGTCATCCATTTATCCATGTCTCCAAAGAGTCCTTAACAATCATTCTAAGGTATTTGAGACCCCCAAAAGTCTCCCACCTATTCACAATCATGATCATGCTATTCACTCGATTCCAGGATGTTATGAAACTAGCTCACAAAAGATAGAAAAGATAGATGAACGCCTTAGAAATAAGCCTCTTCGAGGGGGCAACCTCATTTACATTACATAAATGAACAATTCTTAGATGATGCAAATGACAAGACCTCCTTTCTATATATAGGAGTCTAAGGGGTTATAATATAATCAGAGCCGACATAACAATAATAATGTAAGGGAACAATGATAACAATAGTGGGCTTCTATGGGGCATAATAATAACAATATGGGGACTACATGGGTACAACAATATAATAAGGGGGTTGTACTAATAACAATAAGGGGTTACACTGGTAGTATAGGGGCCTAACATGCCCCTCTTCCTTCAAAAAGTGTTGTCCTCAACGCTTGAGTGTTCTTGATGCTTCTGTATAAAATTTCTTGTCCTCCCATGTGGAAATCTTCAGCAGGTATGTTCTTCCACTTGATGAGATACTCTGAAATTGATCAATTTCGTAGCTGTCGGGTTCTTGTTTCTATGAACTGCTCCAGGTTCCAATATGATTTTTCCTTCCTCTTCAAGTTCTAGCAATATTGTTTGAATTGGGATATTCTGCAACTTTTGAATGAGTGGCCACACTTCTTTGTCCTTTTTCCATTCATCCCTTGATTCATTTATCCAATCTGGTTGGATAATAGAAATAGAACAAAACAATGCTACCACATCCTCATCCTTGTATTGCCAACATTTCCCTCCCATAAATAGCTTGCTTGAGATGTAGCCGTAAAAATACCCAATCACCTACATCAAAAAAAAATTCATTGTGATGTTGATCTACCTGTTGTTTCATTCGATTCTGCACCAAAGTGGCGTTATCCTTTAAAATTTGGAGAACTTGTTGTTGATGCTCGATGTGATCTTTCACTGCTTGAACCTTTTTCTTCTTTATATGTCCTTCTATCTTGAGAGTTTGAGGAGTGGAAATTTCTTCCAATGCTTTACAAGATATGGCCGGATTCATTTCTTGATGCTTGATGTGATCTTTCACTTCTTGAAAATTTGTCTTCTTGATATGTCCTTCTATCTTGATAATTTGAGGTGTGGTAATTCCGGCCAATGCATTACAAGATATGGGTGGATCCATTTCTTCTTTCTCAATGTGATTTTTCAATTCTTGGACCTTTTTCTTCCTGATATGTCCTTCTATCTTGAGAGTTTGAGGAGTGGTAATTCTTGCCAATGATTTACAAGATATGGTCGGATTCATTTCTTCTTTCTCTGGGTTTGGTCCTGGCATATATCCTCTTCTTTTGATGTTTCTTGAACCTTTTCTTCCTCCTCTTCATACTCTATGTAAAATAATTTCTTCTCAGCACACTTATGACCTTTAGTGCATTTTCTATCACAATTGTAACAAAGCCCTTTTTCTCTTTTTTCTTCCAATTGTTGTGGTGTAAGCCTTGTAGGTTGTGGAAGGCTAGGAGAAGAAACAATTCCATAATTATAGTCATGAGTGATGGGATTCCTTGTTTCCATAATTTCGCTTTCAATTTTTCTTGCCAACTCGAATGCCTCCTCCAATGAATCAGGTTCCCAAAAATGAACCTCATGTTGAACATTATCCTTTAAAGTCCTTATGAAGACGTCAATCCTTTGCTTCTCTGCAATATAATTTACCCTTCTATTCAATTTTTGAAAGTCCTCAATGTGCTCTTCCATTGAACCCTTTTGTTTGAGATTTATCAATTGGCTAAAGAAGGAGTTTCCCTTTGTATCCTCATAATGTCCTATCATTTCCTCCGTGAAAATTGACCACGTGACAAGTGGTTTACGAGAACAAATCCCTTTATACCATAAAAATTGATTCAGTTCTAAATAATTAGATGCAATACATACCTTTTGTAACAGTCGCACACCATGTAGATCAAAATATTTCTCCATCTGTAGTATCCAATTTACTATATCCTTAGCATTGAACTTCCTCATCTCGCTTTTTCTCGATTTTAGGAGCTTGATCTTGAAATGATTGTAACTTTGTAATTTTGGATCTTCCAATTCTGAAATTGCGATATGGAATAGCACTCTGTGTCCTCTTTCCAATGCCACCAGTCTGATCCAAATTGGATTCTCCAAGGAAGAGTTATGCACAATATCCCAAGATGACTTGATTATAGACCTTTCCAGAAGAGCGAACGTGTATGAAGTGCCACGTGTCACTGTTTCGACCTTTGGCTCTGAAAATTATATACAAGAAACTACAGTCCATCCTCTTTCTGTACCTTCTTATAAAATTTCAATCCAATTCTCAAAGATAAATTTATGACAATTTTCCCTAGGTCACCTGTTTGGAATATAATTCAGGAGTCTGCAAAAAGACAAACTTCCTCAGATCATATCTCCACAAATATAACGCAAAAAGGTTTGAAATTCGGATCCAAGGTTCAGTGCGATTTCATCTCAAATGGGTTTTTTTTTCTTCTGAAACGTCGTAGAAAAAAAGTTATAGTGAAAATGCCACGATGACCTATTTGGAGCAGCGAAACCCTAGAATCCAAAGCTCTGATACCAAATGTTATGAAACTAGCTCACAAAAAGATAAAAAATATAGATCAACGCCTTAGAATTCAGCCTCTTCGAGGGGACAACCTCCTTTACATTACAAAAATGAATGATTCTTTTATGATTCAAATGATAAAACCTCCTTTCTATATTTAGGAGTCTAAGGAGTCACAATATAACCCAGCCGACTTAACAATAATAATATAAAGGCACAAAAATAACAATAGAGGGATTCTATGGGGCATAGTAATAGCAATATGGGGACAATAGGGGCACAAAAATATTAATAAGGGATAAAACTACAATAGTAATGGGGTAATCACTAGTATTATAGGGACCTAATATAGCAGGTCACTGTTGAACATGACACTTTCACTTCATCTCCATGACTATTTGGGTTGGGTTATCAGCTTGATGGTTATCATACCGTTGGTATATCATACCATCGATCACTTTGTTTTGGGTCAATGCTACCAATTCATTTTAATGTCGCCGACATATTCAAGAGAAGTCATCCAGTCAAAAATCA